>JBBBDQ010001442.1:0-75000 GCA_037127315.1 Ascarosepion bandense
ATATATATATATATATATATTAATTAAAGAAAATTTTCAAAATTCAAAGGTGTTGGATGTACATTTCGACATAGGATCTCTAATAGAGATTCTACGTCATGTCACGTCAGCGAGATTGTTTTGTTCCAAATGGCGAAGGCCCTGGGGTAAAGTTAATAACTTTAAATTCATGACTTCCTGTAATGGATAAACTTAATTAAAAATTTTTAAGATATTACATTTAAATCTATTCCTCCCCTTCCTGTTTCAACACCCTGTAACCCCGCCACTACCAGCTCTATCCTGTTCTACTTTGTGACCGTTGATAACCTGACCCCTTCCACACTTTACCCCAGGGCCTTCGCCATTTGGAACAAAACAATGTTGCTGACATGATGTAGAATCTCTATTAGAGATCCTAAGTCGAAATGTACATCCGACACCTTTGAATTTTGAAAATTTTCTCTAATTTATATTGGCTCTGTATTCTTAATACATTGAGCTCTCTGCCTGCATCACTTTTTAATGTTAAAAATTATTTCATATTAATTAGGATCAGGTTCTTGGAATTTACCTTCCTACTCTTCCACTTCGGATTAAAGAAAAACAAAATATATATATATATATATATATATATATATATATATATATATATATTTGATAGAATATCTGAGAATTTATGCTCTCACACCCTGATTGAGCACTCTAGAAGAATGGTAGACTTTGAAAAAACAGTAGCTACTCTAGCATCTACACATTGCTCATTCAATAATGAATTAGAGCACTCTGGCTACTGGCATATGATAGATCATACACTAAAAGTTTGCCTCCTTCTACTGAGCGCCCATAGCTCACAGGTAGAATCGCTGACTGACGCTAGTTCGGTCGGGTTTCAATCCTGGGTTAAAAGCAATTGGATGTCTAATCGTACTGATGAGCTGTGATAAAATGAAACAGGTCTGTCTGCAGATGACTATATATATATATATCTGAGAATATATGTATTATATATACATATATATCTGAGAATATATATATATATGCATATATCTGAGATTATTTTGTTTTTTGAATTACTATTATTTTGTATTCATTTATCGTTATATTTTGTCTTTGTTATTAGGATTATTATTTTTTATGACTTTTTATAAATTTTTATATATTTATTTATTTAATTTTTATTATTTTTATTACTATTATTAATTCAAGGTTTCTAAATATTAGTTTATTTATTATCATGTTATTATTATTACCAATATATTTTATATAATAATATAATACTATTATTATTACAATTAGAATTAATAAGAAAAATTAACAATTCATTTTTCTAACGAAAATTCAACCCCTAATTTTTAACTTTGAATGTCATGCATCTAAAAATAGACAATTAGAAACTCTAATCAAGTTTCACTGATTTCCTTAATGACTGTAAATCTAGGCCAAGGCCGCTGCATGAAGGTAAGATTTAACACTGTTAAGTTAACCTCCTTTCCCCTATTTTTTCTTCTTTTCTTTCTCTCTTTTTCTCTTTTTTTTTTCTTCTTTCTTTTTTACTTGACTTTTTCTGGATAAATTTGACCCATTCATTGTTGTATGAATTTGGTCTGACAATATTAATGTAACAAGAGTCCCCAATATCAAGGTCTGAAGATCACAGTTAGACATGAAACAGATAGTCACTATGCAGTGTTGATTCCTATATCCTCACTGTCTATATCTAATTCACTTTCTCTCACTCTATCTTTTTACACACACACACACACTATAAGACATCTATGTGCTGTGTTCTTTAAGATGTGGTTGGTGATGACTCTACAATTTCCTATATTTTGTGACTCTTAGCAGTATTTCTCACTTTGCCAAGCCACCCGCAACCTAGTTTCCCCATCTATTCACACAAGTATTTCGGTAGTATACCTATGACCCATAAAGATATTGGTTTGTAAGACTGCACTGGTGTTTATTACTTTTTTCTTCTTTTTCTTGTAGATATTAACGAGTGTGAAAATACGGAATTGAATCAATGTCAACATAAATGCATTGACACAATCACGAGTTTCCATTGTGAATGCCAATCTGGTTTTTCCCTCATGAATGATAAAAAAGCCTGTAAAGGTAAGAACTGTTCGGATTGCTTACAGAGTGTGTCGACCGTCTTTGAAACATACATACTTTTATTAAAAAATACAAGGCGGTTCTGAAAAGTTTTTGGCGTAATCGACTTCCAAAATGCTGACCAGGGCTTATCGCCATATCACATTAAAAATATTGATTCTCATATATTCACTGAAGTTACCATCAAGCCTTGTTGGTATCTAGCTGGTTGAGCACTTGGAAATACCACTTTCTGTAGAACTGAATGAGCAGATGATACCATGGATAACAGAATTGGAAATTGAAGAGCTAAGTCCCAATTCCAGTTGGGTTTGTTAGATTCACTTATGTTTAAATATTCTTCAGAAAGGTGTAAATCCACCTCTTTTTCTCCCATGTATGGGTTAATTAGTAGGACTTGTATAAGTAAATTGTTATTATCTAAAAAAATGTAAAAATATTTTCTGCTTTAAATAACCTGCAAAATGTTAAGTTATAAAACTCAATCAAAATTAACCAAGTTATATCATTGTTTTTTTTTTTTTAATCGTCTCACCCCATGCAAGGTGGTAAAACCACTAAGACAAGGGATTACATATAAAAACTTTATTTCTTTACTAAATCTATAACAAAGACAAAATTTTAGTAGAAATAGCATAGGAACCCAACAACAAAACCAAACTCAGCCACTGTGTGAAATTTTAAAAAAATATATCCGTTAAGCAAGTATGAAAACAGTACAAATACAAAAATATCCTTTTATATCCCAACTAAGTCAGGATTACAATTTCTCATAAAAAGGATTACCATCAAGAAAGGGGAAAAATTATGATTTCACTTTAGAAAAAGACACAAGTATTCAATGGTAAAAGAAAAAACATTTCAAGAAAGCAGAAAAACAAAGGGGCAACCACCTTTTAGAAAAAAAAAACTACTTTTACTTGCCCCACAAGCATCTTTGGGACATATAGTAACTTTAAAAAAGTTTGTTTTAAATTCACTCTTTCCCTTCTTGGAAAAATTTCTTAGAATTCTTTTCATTCTTTGTTGTTCAATTACAGGTGAATTTTCACTTGAACTTCAAAATTCTTTAGTCTTTCTGGAGCTGGCTGGTAACTGGTGTCCTCTTGATGCTCTTTTCTTGATGTAAAATGCTTTCTGCTCCTTGATGTTGATTTACCTTGTTCTCTTGCTGTCAAAATGTCTTCTGTTCATCCACTCTATAATATAGATTCTCACAAAGCCTGCATTCGGCTTCTTACTATAGCTTGAGTCCACATCTCTCATTGGTCAGTAAACCCTCGTCCTTGGTATCCTTACCCGTCTATCACCCTCCTTCTGACATTTTTTATATCTAACCACTCTTTCTCATTACTTTCCCCTATGTAACTATAGCGGGTTATCCGTTCTAGTGAAACGTAGTTGTATGTTGAAGAGAGATTAACTGAATTTGGCCTCGTTATGAGATAGCCCATTATAAGTTATAAAAGGGGTTATAAAACAAGAAAATCAAATTAAGTATAGAAACAACATTTTATATATACACATATATCAATTAAGGTTGTTTTACAAATAAGGTAATGTCTTTAGGATGGGTTCAAAAGGACGTTAAAATGTTTATAGCAGTAAATGCTGAAAAGAGAGTTTGTGCGTAAGTATGTGTGAGCGTTTGTCACTTAGGAATGTCTTTGATGTATCCGCTCTTTTGGTCAGGTAAGTAGCTAAGTGACAGCGAAGAAGATGAGAGGGAAAGGAGGCGAGCATAGTGGATTGCTTGATGAGGTCAAGGGATGTTCTATTTACTCTCATACTTTCTCAACTGGCAATGCTTTTTGTGTCGGCGTTTTATTTCTCTTGGTGTTTCCCAGAAAGTTATTTGGGAATACGCCCGTATTTAATTCTTGGCTTCCCATTGGATGATAAATAAAATTTGCATAGGCTTGCGAAAAG
Source organism: Ascarosepion bandense (assembly GCA_037127315.1). Classification (NCBI taxonomy): domain Eukaryota; kingdom Metazoa; phylum Mollusca; class Cephalopoda; order Sepiida; family Sepiidae; genus Ascarosepion; species Ascarosepion bandense. The sequence goes on from JBBBDQ010001442.1 coordinate 4,027, forward strand.
GAATTTGATATTTAAATAATTTTTGGTTTTCTGCTGAAACATGTGTGGAGCCTGGTGCGCACAGACCAGTTTTGTTCATTTGCTTTCCGGATTTCAAAGGGCAAACATCCAGTCCCTCACTTTGCTCGGTATAACCACATAATCCCCTGCGCAATAGTGGCAGTGGAATGCCTTGCTTGAGGTGAAATGATTACAAAAAAAAAATGTGCAAAAATAATTTTTCTCTAAACTAGAAATAGATCCTTCACAATTTTTACAGCTTTTAACTGCTGAGCTGAAAAAGATATATAAGATATCACCCAGTTCACACTCCACCCACGTCTATTGAACAGGTTAAGAGGCTCATCCCTTGTTCCCTGTTTAGGATGTGGTTTCCAGCTTTCTCTTTTCCAATCTTCTCACTTTGTTTTTTTTTTTACAATTGGAGTAGATAGATCTATCTATCGCCCGGTTCACACTCCATCCACGTCTATTGAGCAGGTGAAGAGGCTTATCCCTTGGTCCCTGTTTAGGTTGTGGTTTCCGGCTTTCTCTTTTCCAATCTTTCCACTATTCCGTAGCCCCCTGCACATCAGTGGCGTTACCGCCTTGCTCGGGGTGATACGGTTAAAAAAAAAAAAAAAAAAAGAAAGTGTAGCAAAAAAAAAGTGTAGTAAAAAAAAAACCTAGACAATTAAACATTTATTCAAGATTAACATTTTAAAACCAATCAAAATAAAATTCTTATCTACTGAATGTGAAGGAATGAGAAGTATTATTAGGGAGTGATAACAATAGAAAAGTAATCACATAAAATGGTAGATAAGGACTGATATTGCATTTAACTTTTTTAAATTGGCCAATTGGAGTAGATAGACTAAACTATTGCCTGGTTCACACTCCACCCACGTCTATTGAACAGGTGTAGAGGCTCATCCCTTGTTCTCTGTTTAGGATGTGGTTTCTGGCTTTCTCTTTTCCAATCTTTTCACTTTTTTTTCTCATTTGGAGTAGATAGACTAAACTATCGCCCGGTTTACACTCCACCCACGTCTATTGAGCAGGTGTAGAGGCTCATCCCTTGTTCCCTGTTTAGGATGTGGTTTCCGGTTTTCTCTTTTCCAGTCTTTTCACTTTTCTTTTTTTTCTCTTTTTTTCAATTGGAGTAGATAGACTAAACTATTGCCTTGTTCACACTCCACCCACGTCTATTGAACAGGTGTAGAGGCTCATCCCTTGTTCCCTGTTTAGGATGTGGTTTCCGGTTTTCTCTTTTCCAGTCTTTTCACTTTTCTTTTTTTCTCTTTTTTTCAATTGAAGTAGATAGACTAAACTATTGACTGGTTCACACTCCACCCATGTCTATTGAGCAGGTGTAGAGGCTCATCCCTTGTTCCCTGTTTAGGATGTGGTTTCCGGTTTTCTCTTTTCCAGTCTTTTCACTTTTCTTTTTTTTCTCTTTTTTTCAATTGGAGTAGATAGACTAAACTATTGCCTGGTTCACACTCCACCCACGTCTATTGATCAGGTGTAGAGGCTCATCCCTTGTTCCCTGTTTAGGATGTGGTTCCTGGCTTTCTTTTTTCCAATCTTTTCATTCTTACTTAGCCCCCTGCGCTTCAGTGGCGTTACCGCCTTTATCGGGGTGATATGATTAAAAAAAAAAAAAGAAATCATCGAATCAGAAGAAGGTTCTGCAAGTGAGAAATGATTGAAAAGAAGCTGTTAGCCAAAAGTAACTTAGGATTACATTGAACTAATTCAACCGTGAATTGATGTGAGGTCGACATCAGCAGTCTAGTAGCATACTTAAGTTCATTAGGTCTCGGTACCATAGCAAAGAGTTTGTTGTGGGATTGCAGGTATGATTGTATAAATATTTAGTCGCCATTTTGTTGTAGAAATCAACATTTAGGAAAGTAAATATTTACAAGCTCCTGGAACATTTATCTCGCAAACAATATCGGCAGACTCTGTGTGTGTCCAAATAAAAAAACAACACAAAATGATATAAGACAACTAATTTCTTATATTCAGAAAAGGAATTACAGTTACAATTAAAATAAATATTTAAAAAATACTTACATAAAATAAGTATTTAAACTAGAAAATGTGCATCTTTGTGAAATATGTGTAGGTCTTCGTGATAGACACACATGTGTGAAAGAGAACAAAAGTCAAGAGGGGGAACCTTGAGAATAACCCTACCCCAGTAGGGGACACTTTTTTAGTATTCAATTCTGTTTTTAGGTTCCGCTATTAACCTGACTTGTTTATATAGTTATTAAATATAAAAATATTAGTACATGAAATTTTCCTCATAACAAATTTTATGAAAGGAACATTAACTAATAATTCAAACCGATATAAACCAGTGTGTTATGCCCACTCAATGATTGATGTAATACATGAAACTCAGTTATGTGTAAAATATAAGATAATATATATATATATATATATATATATATATATATAGTGTATTTGGGCAACAATCTCTTTTTAGACAGGTTTCATTGAAAATGAGAAACAAGTTATTATTATTAAGTTTTTTTTATCTAATTTCTCATGTGTTCGTAGAATTTTTTTTCTTTTCAGAACTCAAATTATGTAAGAATTGTTCTAAGCTTTTGTACTTTCAAGTGCTTTTGGCTATACTTTTAGCCATTATCATTTTGCGTGTTTATTAATAAATAAAGCAAAATTAATTCTTGATAATGGGCAATTCTTATATAATTTGAGTTTCCAAAAGGGAAAAAATTAGTTGAACACATGAAAGATTATATAAAAAAATTAATGATAATACCTTGTTTACCATTTTCAGTGAAACCTGTATATATATATATATATATATGTGTGTGTGTGTGTATATATATATATATATATATATATATATATATATATTGTTTAATATTTAGTTTTTGCTCCTAATAGGGTTAGACCAATACACATTTGTATAAAAAAGTGTTCTATACAGTTATATTGTAGAACTTTTGAATATTTTTCATTTTTAAACAAGTTATTTCACTATCTTGGTTTCTACTATGAGTGGTTTCTTCAGGCAATTTTTAAGTTATTAAAACTTGCCTGAAGACACCACTCATGGTAGAAACCAAGGTAGCAAAATAATTCATTTAAAAATGAAAAAAAAATATATATATATAATTTGTTTGAACATTATTTTTAATGGATACTTGAATTTGAGTAGATACACTGTTTTTCTATAATTAAACAGATCAATTGACAACTTCCCCTGGTCCTTAGGGGTCACAGGTTCAAATCCTGCCAAAGGATACATATTTTCCTAACAAGATTTTTCGAATATTCAGGCCAGTAGATATATATATATATACTGTTTAATTATAGAAAAACAGAGTATTTACTCAAATCTGAGTATTCCTTAAAAATAATGTTCAAACAAATAAATTTAAATAACTATGCCAGTTAATACCATTTTGAAACTTTACATAAGATTTCATAATATATATATATATATATATATAGTGTTAAGTTTTGAAGATGTTTTAATTAATTTTTTTAGTGATTTCCTAATAAAAATACATTTTGGCAAGCAGGTTTTTTTGTTGTAAAATGTTCAATATTGTGATACTGAGATAGTGCCTTAATAAGATTGGTGTGAAGAAGTTTATCACTTAACTGAGCAGATTCATATCAACTTTGAAGTTTTGTGAAGAAAACACTATGATGTTTTCAATTTTCAGGGCTTTTTTTCAAAAAGGTGTCTGTGTGAAGTATGTGTAGGCCTTCATGATAAACACACGTGTGTAAAAGAGGACAAAAGTCAAGAGGGAGAACCATAAGAATGAACATGCTGTAGTAGGGGACAGTTTTTTCTTTTAACATGACTAAAACCAGAAAAGTGAATAGGTAGAAAAATGTATGCTTTTTCAAGGGCTTAGGGAGCACCACCTAGAAAGGCTTTTTTTAGCAAGGTTAAGTGGGATAAGATGTGTGTTATGGTACAATGGATATTGACTCGGAACGACAAATCAGAGAGCTGAGTTCGAATTCCAGTTAAATTTTTTCCTTTCACTTATGCACAAATAACCTTGGGAAAGGTATTAATCCATCTCTTCCCTTCAATTATAGGTTAAATAATAGGACAGATTGGGTTCTATAGCCTTGGATGGCAACCAGTCTACCGCAGAAAGCAAAGGCAAACTACTGTAGGATAATTTTCTGCCCAGTTGTCTTTCAAAACATAATCGCCCAAAGCATGTATCACATATGGCACTTAACTGACTGACTGAATATAATAGTTGAAAACACGATTAAGGCATAAAGTGGGGGATCAGTTTTATATTGTTATGACATAGTAAACTGATCCCCCACTAATTACTACTTAATGATATAATACATCTCTTCCCTCTCTATTTATGAGTCAAATAACACGACAGATTGGGTTCTATAGCCTTGGCTGGCAACCAGTTTACCGCAGAAAGCAATGGCAACCTAGTGCAAGATAATCTTCTGCCCAGTCAGTCATGTCTCTTTTGAGACATGATCACCCAAAGTGTGTATCACATATAGCACTTAACTAAGTGGGATAACTCACAAGTTCATCCAAACATTTACCATAAATCTATAGAAAAAGCACAGGAAAGCTACATTATAACAGTGAGAAAGTGACTGAAGTCAAGATGCCAGATCAGGACCTATAATAATCAGCCGCAGGAAACTATCTACTTTGTATAACAAGGGCTTATGCTTTATTCAAGACTAAGTATTTTTTTTATTTATTTATTTATTTATTAAAACTGAGAACAAAATTGCAATTTTTAAGCTTCACAATTTTTGGTATGTCATCTAATGTTGAAATGTTGAATGTTTTAAACTGAATTGTTTCACAGTTATCTCCCTTTGATTTTCAGACATTGATGAATGCAAAGTCAGCCCTGAAGTGTGTAGTCAACAGTGCATTAATACGTTGGGAAATTACACATGCAAATGTAACGAAGGATACTTGAAAGAAAACCATCATCGTAATAGATGCAAGAGAAAAGACAGTGAGATCAAGTTTTGATTTTTAAATTAACCTTTAAACCCCAAAATCCCTCTTCTCAAAACATGAGACTACCATGGCCTTCTATTTACTTCATTACACTGACTAATCCTTTACGCAAAGCATTTATAAAAAATTAATAATTTTGGTGAAAAATGTCTTTGAGAAATTAATTAAAGTATTAAGAGATATGAAAATTTCAACAGAAACATGTTTTTAATAGTCTTTCAAGATGAAAAGTTTTTATATGCTCATGAGCAAAAATGACTTAACCTGGATTGTTTAGAAGAAATTAAAAAATAACGATTGATATTGCATTTAAAATTTTGAATTTAGCCAGAAAGCATGGAGGTAGAAGAGAGTTCCACAAGTGAAAGGTGTGAGAAAAAAATTGTGAACATAGAACTTTGGTTACATTAAAATAATTCAACTAGGAATTGATGAGACCTTGCCACCATTTCAGTGGTATGCTTTGTAAAAATATATCCTACCCACAGGATTATTTTTGTAATAACAAGCAGGACTCAATAGAATCCCTTACTACAATATTTTAGACATTATTAATATTATTTTTTATATAAATGCATCCTCATAACAGTACTATGATTATACATACACAAATTATATATATATATATATATATATAAGTATCCTCATATGGAAAAATACATATCACATATATATATCTAATGCAAGGAATGAAAAGAAAGGTCTTATATATAGTTTGAAGATACTTCTGATCTATGAAGCCATTGTTCTTATTTCCAAATTATAGGGGCCGGATTTATCTATGTGCCAGTGGAATATTGCCATGAGCCTTGTAGCCATTTACCCTAGCCAGACTCAGCAGGATTTATTATGTTCCAGTGAAACGTGGTTGGATTCATCTATTTCCCTGCAAGCTTCTAGTGTAGGCAGATTTTGTCTGGTCTACCTAGGCTAAAGTCTAGGTACCATAGCAAGGAGTCTATTTGTACAGTTACCATGAAAGTGTTTATAGAAAAGGTGCAGGGAATCTTCATTACAGCAGTGAGAAAGTAACTAGCCGAGATGTTAGGTCAGGACCAATAATAAGTACTAGCAGAACCCTTTGAATTTCCACGGAAGGATAATTATGATTTCCTGGAAAAATTTTACTTTGTCATGCTACAAATGATAGTAACGTCTTCAAACATAAAGGTATTGGATAATAAAATAACGATAACACAGAGTGTAAGTTTATTAAAATATCTATAAAAATAATGTCCATAGAAGCTACTTCACTGTAATCTTATATTAACTGGCGTATGCACAGACCATAACCAAAATACTGTACGCTATTTTGTGAGAGATTTTGAAAGAGAAAATGTTTTTATTTTATTACTGAAAAATCATGGCTCCTGTGTCCATTGTAAACAAAAAAGACCAACTGTGTAATGGCCAAGGGTGTAAGGAAATTTCATTATTAGGTCGCGGGATACAACAACAAACCTATTTATTTTTATTATTACTGCTACAACCACCAGCTTAAGTTGCGACTGATACGGTAATGCTATAGGTTCCTTCCTCCTACTCTCTCACTCTTTACTACCCTTCTGTTTGACAAAGGTGAGAGAAAGGCTGAGGAGAGTAGCGTTTATAGATTATACAAAGATAGAGAGGAAGGAAATGCTCGTGTAGAGAGTAAGCGTAACAGACAGAGGAACTAAGTAACTAACTAAGGAAGAAGCAAGCAGAATTATTATATGATAGATACACTGGATTGAATGAAATTTCTCTTGTGATGAAGACAAACGCATATTTTAAAGACATTGTCAAGCACAGGTAAAATCTGGATTTTAAATGCTGATTTTCAAAGCAGGTTTCTTTTCTATTCTATGTTAGAAACATGGATTGAAAAGAGAAAAGAGAAGGTATTGAAAGAAGGTGTTGAGGAAAGAGAGAGAGAAGGTATTGAGAAAGAGAAAAAGAGAAGGTGTTGAGAAAGAGAGAGAAAGAGAAGGTATTGAGAAAAGAGAGAAGGTGTTGAGAAAGAGAGAGAAAGAGAGAAGGTATTGAGAAAAAGAGAAGGAGTTAAGAAAGAGAGAGAAAGAGAGAGAAGGTGTTGAGAAAGAGAGAGAAAGAGAGAAGGTGTTGAGAAAGAGAGAAAGAGAGAGAGTATTGAGAAAGACAGAAAAGAGAAGGTATTGAGAAAAGAGAGAAGGTGTTGAGAAAGAGAGAGAAAAGAGAGAAGGTATTGAGAAAAGAGAGAAGGTGTTGAGAAGGTATTGAGAAAAGAGAGAAAGAGAGTATTGAGAAAGAGAGAGAAAAAGAGAGAAGGTATTGAGAAAAGAGAAAGAGAAAAGAGAGAAGGTGTTGAGAAGGTATTGAGAAAAAGAGAAAAGAGAGAAGGTATTGAGAAAAGAGAGAAAGAGAGAGAAAAAGAGAAGGTGTTGAGAAGGTATTGAGAAAAAGGAAAAGTATTGAGAAAGAGAGAAAAGAGAGAAGGTGTTGAGAAAGAGAGAAAAGAGAAGGTATTGAAAGAGAAGGTGTTGAAGAAAAGAGAGAAGGTATTGAGAAAAAAGAGAAGGGATTGAAAGAGAGAAAAGAGAAGGTGTTGAGAAAGAGAGAGAAAAGAGAGAAGGTACTGAGAAAAAGAGAAGGGATAGAGAAAGAGAGAAGGGATTGAGAAAGAGAGAGAAAAGAGAGAAGGTATTGAGAAAAGAGAGAAAGTGACAGAAAAGAGAGAAGGTGTTGAGAAAGAGAGAAAGAGAGAAGGTATTGAGAAAGAGAGAAGGTATTGAGAAAGACAGAGAAAAGAGAGAAGGTATTGAGAAAGAGAAAGTATTGAGAAAGAGAAAAAGAGAAGGTGTTGAGAAAGAGAGAGAAAAGAGAGAAGGTATTGAGAAAAGAGAAGGTATTGAGAAAGACAGAGAAAAGAAGGTATTGAGAAAAGAGAAAGGGATTGAGAAAGAGAGAGAAAGAGAGAAGGTGTTGAGAAAGAGAGAGAAAGAGAGGTATTTGAGAAAGAGAGAAGGTGTTGAGAAAGAGAGAAAGAGAGAAGGTATTGAGAAAAAAGAAGGATTGAGAAAGAGAGAGAAAAGAGAGAAGGTGTTGAAGAGAGAAAAGAGAGAGAAGGTATTGAGAAAGAGAGAAGGTGTTGAGAAAGAGAGAGAAAGAGAGAGGTATTGAGAAAAAGAGAAGGGATTGAGAAAGAGAGAGAAAAGAGAGAAGGTGTTGAGAAAGAGAGAAAAAGAGAAAGGTATTGAGAAAAGAGAGAAAGTATTGAGAAAGAGAGAAAAGAGAGAAGGTGTTGAGAAAGTTAATGTTAATTTAATTGCAGAGACTTCATACAGTGCTGCGTAATCCCATCAATACTGTTCATTCTGTTATCAGCAACAAGATTACTGAGTTCAGAAAAGTAAAACCAATTATAGTTAAAAAATGTGTCGACTATGAAAGCTTAACTAAACAGATTTCAGTTAGTGTTCATGCCTGTTATTTCTCGACTGAGGTTTAAGTGGTGTTTTAAACCCAACCTATTTTCTGTTCTAGTTGCAAAGACATTCTCCGGCTTCATCAAGTAAATTCTGTAATTTATCTATGTAATTGTGGCTGTGGTGCCAACTCAATAAGGAGAACCACTCAATGTTTAGACATAAGAATTAAACAGCACGTTTCAAGTAAGATGAGGAATCATACCTTGGCTTCAAATGAACCTGACCCAAATACCTATGTATAAAATGTTTGTTGGTTCCAATCAAATATGGAATGGCTGCAAAACCCACAAAATATGCAGATGCATGCTGAAATTTCTTCATAGCCTATAAAATCAGCCACTTCTCATATGCTATATTTTTTCTTTCACAAACAGGTTGACTCTACTGAGTCTAGACATTGAATGTGATAAGATACCTAATTTGATTTATTGTTACCATTTATGCTTGGAGATTCCAAGGCATTTTCCCTTGCATACAGTTTTCTCCTTCTTTCATTCTAACCTGAGAAAGCCAAAGAGACCAGATGCTCTGGTAAAATGCATCTTTAATAAATGTTTACCTGTAATTGTACAGTGTTACAATTAACTCTAATGCTGTCTTGGACTGAGGAGGAGTTTTTTTTATTCACCTGAAATTAAACATTATTTTATTATCTAACTAGCAGTTTAACCCGGTTTCACTCAAGTAGTTTAAGGAATAAATAGAATAAAAAACATATGATGAATTTACATAGCAAATACTTACATAACATCCACCATCGTCACTTTTATAGATATAGATAACAATGTAGAATGTCTCTATTGGATTAGGGTGGGTGGAGGAGGGGCAACATATATAGATATAGATAATACAAAGTGGGGGTGATCGACTCTATATTATAATCAATACATAAACTGATCCCTGACTTTGTGGGGTGATAATATATATTTTTCTACCCCTAATTCTGGCTTACTGATAAGTTTCAAGGTGTTGTTAGCATTCTAAAATTTTGATCTACATCTGAGCACAACTCCTGTCGAGATAGACTGCAAAATGCAGATGCTAAGTCAAATCTATCTATCTATCTATCTATCTATCTATCTATCTATCTAAATCTAAATTCATTATCTATCTATCTAAATCTGTTCATTATCTATCTATCTAAATCTGTTCATTATCTATCTATCTAAATCTGTTCATTATCTATCTATCTAAATCTGTTCATTATCTATCTATCTAAATCTGTTCATTATCTATCTAAATCTAAATCTGTTCATTATCTATCTAAATCTGTTCATTAAATCTATCTATCTAAATCTGTTCATTATCTATCTAAATCTGTTCATTATCTATCTAAATCTGTTCATTATCTATCTAAATCTGTTCATTATCTATCTAAATCTGTTCATTATCTATCTATCTAAATCTGTTCATTATCTATCTATCTAAATCTGTTCATTATCTATCTATCTAAATCTGTTCATTATCTATCTTTATCTAAATCTGTTCATTATCTATTTATCTAAATCTGTTCATTATCTATCTATCTAAATCTGTTCATTATCTATCTATCTAAATCTGTTCATTATCTATCTATCTAAATCTGTTCATTATCTATCTATCTAAATCTGTTCATTATCTATCTAAATCTATTCATTATCTATCTATCTAAATCTGTTCATTATCTATCTAAATCTGTTCATTATCTATCTATCTAAATCTGTTCATTATCTATCTATCTATCTAAATCTGTTCATTATCTATCTATCTATCTAAATCTGTTCATTATCTATCTATCTATCTAAATCTGTTCATGATCTATCTATCTAAATCTGTTCATGATCTATCTATCCATCTAAGTCTGTTCATTATCTATCTATCTATCTATCTATCTATCTCTATTTCAGTCTGTTTATATCTATCTATCTATCTATCTATCTATTTCAGTCTGTTTATATCTATCTATCTATCTATCTATCTATTTCAGTCTGTTTATATCTATCTATCTATCTATCTATTTCAGTCTGTTTATATCTATCTATCTATCTATTTCAGTCTGTTTATATCTATCTATCTATCTATCTATTTCAGTCTGTTTATATCTATCTATCTATCTATTTCAGTCTGTTTATATCTATCTATCGATCTATTTCAGTCTGTTTATATCTATCTATCGATCTCAGTCTCTTCATTATCTATCTATCGATCTCAGTCTCTTCATTATCTATCTATCTATCTATCTCAGTCTGTTCGTATCTATCTCAGTCTGTTCGTATCTATCTATCTATCCATCTCAGTCTGTTCATATTTATCTATCCATCTCAGTCTGTTCATATCTATCTATCTCAGTCTGTTCATATCTATCTATCTCAGTCTGTTCATATCTATCTCAGTCTGTTCATATCTATCTATCTCAGTCTGTTCATATCTATCTATCTCAGTCTGTTCATATCTATCTATCTATCTATCTATCTATCTATCTATGTATTTCAGTCTGTTTATTTATCTATCTATCTATCTATCTATCTATCTATTTCAGTCTGTTTATTTATCTATCTATCTATCTATCTATCTATCTATCTATCTATTTCAGTCTGTATTTATCTATCTATCTATCTATCTATCTATCTATCTATCTATTTCAGTCTGTTTATATCTATCTATCTATCTATTTCAGTCTGTTTATATCTATCTATCTATCTATCTATTTCAGTCTGTTTATATCTATCTATCTATCTATTTCAGTCTGTTTATATCTATCTATCTATCTATCTATTTCAGTCTGTTTATATCTATCTATCTATCTATTTCAGTCTGTTTATATCTATCTATCTATCTATTTCAGTCTGTTTATATCTATCTATCTATCTATCTATCTATTTCAGTCTGTTTATATCTATCTATCGATCTATTTCAGTCTGTTTATATCTATCTATCGATCTCAGTCTCTTCATTATCTATCTATCGATCTCAGTCTCTTCATTATCTATCTATCTATCTATCTCAGTCTGTTCGTATCTATCTCAGTCTGTTCGTATCTATCTATCTATCCATCTCAGTCTGTTCATATTTATCTATCCATCTCAGTCTGTTCATATCTATCTATCTCAGTCTGTTCATATCTATCTATCTATCTATCTATCTATCTATCAAACAAACAAATACTTACACAGCGTCCACCCTTGTCACTTTTTTGTAGATATAGATTGGCTCAGAATGAGAAATTGGAGAACCGAGTTCAAACTCTAGTTGAATCTGTTGCATTCACTTACGTACAAATACCCTTGAGAAAGGTATTAATCCATCTCTTCTCTCTCCAGCTATGGGTTGAATGCCAGGAGAGATTGGGTTCTGTAGCCTTGGTTGGCAACCAGTCTACCATAGAAAGAACTGACAATCTCCTGCAGGAAAACCTTCTGCGTAGTCAGTCATGGATCAATAGAGACATGATCGCCCAAGCGTGTATAACGTATGGCACTTAACTAACTGACTGAATATAATAGTTAGAAAAAATGCTTCTAGTGGGCCTAAAGTGGAGGATCAGTTCTCTATTGTTATGAAGTAAAAAACTGATACCTCACTAATTACTACTTATTAATATAATAATATGAGTTGAATGGCAGAGAGAGTTCTATAGCTTTGGTTGGCAACCAGGCTACTGCAGAAATTAATGGCAACCAACTGCAGGAAATTTTTCTGCCTAGTGAGTCATGAATCGAAAGAGGCATGATCGCCCAAGCGTGTATCACGTATGGCACTTAACTGACTGACTGAATATAATAGAAACATGATTAAGGTTTCTACTGGGCATAAAGTGGGTGATCGGTTTTCTATTGTCATGAAGTAATAAACTGATCCCCCACTAATTACTACTTATTAATAGAATAATATAATTCACCAGTCTATCGCAGAAAGCAATGGCAACCTACTGCGGGATAATCTTCTGCCCAGTCAGTCATGTCTCTTTCGAGACATGATCGCCCAAGCGTGTATCACGTATGGCACTTAACTGACTGACTGAATAGTAAATTGCTTTGAAAGTGAGAATCCGAAAAAGATTAATCCACAGATCCCATAAATGTTTTCTTAATTTTTTTTTTACACATTTTCCTGTTTTCTTTTTTTGTCCCTTATTTTCTGCTGAGGATGGGGTTTCTAGTTCTTTCTAATGTTTGCTTCAATGTTATACTCCTTGTTAAAGAAGAAAAACAACAACCAGTTGTAAGTATAATAAATTAGGATATTTATTTGACCAAATGCCGTGTGCGACTGATCTCTAAGAGAATATAATCCAGAATGTCCCTCGTGGCCTTCTCCTCTTCCTGTCATCCCCCTGGCGGCCCCTCTCAGATTCATGGGGAGACAATCAGTATTCCAAACTTGTGGGATAAACTGTTTGATGTTAAAACTCCTAATGCTTTTTCTTTCCTATTCTAATATGAGTATACATAGCAACACTCCCTTGAGTGGCTCTTTTTCTTGCATTGTGTGAACATTAGTAAAAAGAATTAAACTGCTCTTTCATAATTTTTTTTTCTTTTTTTTCCAGACATTACTCCATGGTTAGTGTTCTCCAATCGTTACTATATCAGAGAATTATCCATTGATGGCCAGATCTACCGTCGAGTTGCCCAGGACTTTAATATGGTAACAGCAATGGACTATGATTACACAGAACAGAGACTTTATTATATTGATCTGACCATCCATCAGATTCAACGCATATTTTTGAATGGTACAAACAAGGAAACAATTGTAAAGAATGGGGTACCTTATGGAGAAGGTCTTGCAATTGACTGGGTGGGCAGGTATGTAACCCAGATGTTTCTCATTGATACCCTGTTGGCAGGACCTGCAGTGGATATAGCTGACTATATCCACTGCAGTGGGGTAAGACTACTTCAACAACTGTCATCTTTTAGATGGGTACTTGAAGATTAGAGTCCAAGGATTGAGTTTAGCATAAACCTGATAAATCTTTGGATGGATAACTCTTTCTAGAAAATACTGGGAATTAAAAGAAAGTAACTTAGATCCCCAGATAAAATGGGAACTCATAGGCAAGGCTAGGACCCCTAATAGCATAAGAGATAGGTGTAATCTATGTTTGATAGAAAAAAATTAAAATTTTAAAATTTCAAGACCGAAATATACTCCTTAACGAAGGGAGGTCATAAGGGAGATCATAAGGGAAGTCATAAGGGAGGTCATAAGGGAGATCATAAGTATGTGTCGCCATAGAAATAAGTATGAATTACAATAATTATCCTATTCCCCCAGTTAGTCCCAATAAAATTTTAAAAAATCTTTTTTAAAAGTTGGCCAAACAGTTACTTCCCCACCACCTACCACTACTAATCCAAGGGTCAGGCCACGTACCTCCCACTACCAAAAAGGAATTACTACTAACTCCTTCTCCCAGCCCAACCCAACGAAAACCGATACATCCCAACCCCTCCCTTTACCTAAGCTAACCTCTGGGCTTAGAATTTTTCCTCCTTCTCTGTTTATAAGCAGTCTAAGAATGCATGCCTTAAAATGACATGTTGAAAATGACTATTTCCCTACTAAGTTTTATCTGAATTTACAGATAAATAAATTTATATAGATGTATATATATACATATATATATTGTAACTAAGTTGTTGAACTCGTAGGTTTATTAACCTTTTGGTTCATGCATTTACTTTTATAAAGAGTGCTCGATACAAATGTAAAGCGTTATACTGTAATGGTTGTTAAATGTTTTTTTGTTTTTAAATTCATAGTATCACTACACAAAAAATTTCTCATGTTTCAAAGCCAGCCCATTAAGTTTTGGCTTCATCCTCAGGTGATAGTGATACTATGAATTTAAAAACATTGTAACAACCATTACAGTATATATATATATATATATATATATATATATATATATATATATATATATATACTATTAATGTGGAAAAGTTTGTCATTTACTGAGCAGAATTATACCAACTTTGAAATTTTGTGAAGGCACCATTTTGATGTCTTCATTCTATCTCAGTCTCTTCATATATATATATATATATATATATATATATATATATATATATATATATATTTTCTTTTTCATCTTTAAACAAGTTATTTTGCTACCTTGGTTTCCACCATGAGTGGTTTTTTTCAGGCGATTTTTAATAACTATTAAAAATCTATTTAAAATGTTATTAAAAATCCCTGAAGAAACCACTCATGGTGGAAACCAAGGTAGCAAAATAACTTGTTTAAAGATGAAAAAGAAAATATATATATATATATATATATATATATATATATATATATATATTTCATCTTTAAATGAGTTCTTTCGCTATCATGATTTCCAGTGGTTTCTTCAGGCGATTTTTAATAACTATAATTTTTAATAATTAGGTTATTAAAAATAGCCTGAAGAAACCACTCATGATGGAAACCAAGGTAGCGAAATAACTCGTTTAAAGATGAAAAATATTCAACTGTTCTATAATATAATTGTATAGAACACATTTTAATACAAATATGTACTGGTCTAACCCTATTAGGACCAAAAACTAAGTATTAAACAATCAATATATATATATATATATATATATATATATATATATATATCCTACGTCTATGGCACAACTTGCTATGATATCAAATGAATATTTGAACCACATAAACAATATCTGTCACCCAACTAGTAGCAAAATGACCCTTCTAAAAACAATTGCAACTGCTGAAAAAATAAAACCTGTCCATTGAATGACCAATGTATGTCTGAAATTATTGTTTATAGAGCTCAAATTTTTTTTTTTTTTTTAATCATATCACCCCAAGCAAGGCGATAACGCCACTGATGCGCAGGGGGCTACGTAAGGGTAAAAAGAATGGAAAAGAGAAAGCCGGAAACCGCATCCTAAACAGGAAACAAGGGATGAGCCTCTTCACCTGTTCAATAGATGTGGGTGGAGTGTGAACCGGGCGATAGTTTAGTCTATCTACTCCAATTGGAAAAAAAAAATAAAAGAGTGAAAAGACTTGAAAAGGGAAAACCGGAAACCGCATCCTAAACAGGAAACAAGGGATGAGCCTCTTCACCTGTTCAATAGATTTCAGATGATAATGATATTAAATTTTACTTTGAAAGCAATGCTAACAAGTGGAAGATAAGATTTAATGACCACATGTCATCTTTAAACAACAGTAAATACAGCAAAAGTACTGCTTTATTCATACATTGTTGGAAATTAAAAAAACAGCAACAAGAACCCAATTATTACCAAGAATATTGTAGCAAAATCCAAACCTTACAATAGAAAAGTAGATAAATATAATTTGTGCCTTTTAGAAAAACTTGTCATTCTAAACCATATCAAGAATCCAAATTCACTTAATAAGAAAAGTGATTTAATGACCACGTGCTGTCATAGAAAAAATTAAATTCTTAGACCCAGATTGATATAGATTCCTCCATACGTTTGCCTATTTCTTTCTTTCCTCCGCAATATTGCTTTTATGAACTATTAAATCCATTTTATTTTTTCTCCCTTTGTCGTTTAATTTTTAATTCTAAATTTGACTTCTTAATTTTTCTTTTCATTTTAAATTTTTATTTTATTTTATTTTTAGAGTTTTAATTTTCTCTTCATTTTTTATCTACATGTAATATTTGAATATATAAATTTTTGAGTCTCATGATTTATGCCCCTTTGATTTCTTCTCCCTGCATTTTATTATTTACTTTTTTATTTTAAATTTTTATCTACATGCAACCTTAGAATATTTAAATTATTAATCTTGTTATTACAAAAGCAGTAACTTTATGAAATTTAATTAACATCAAATGAACTTAAATTCAAATCTATTGAACTATCAGTTTGAAATATGCACCTGATGATTGCATAACGCATGAAACTCCGAGTCGTGCCATAGATGTAGGATAATATGTATATTTATTAATATATATATATATATATAAGCATGCAGTGTAGATATAGAAGAATCCAAAGGAGTATCCTGTACATACAGTGGTAGGATAACTCTCTAAGGGAGCTCTAAATATATATGCATATAAATACATATAGAGCAAGTATAAAAAAAATTAAGACAGACACGTTATTTCATGGTAAATCGGAAGAATAGGCCTATTTCAGGCGAACAATCATCAGCTTCCATCTTTATTTTACAAAGGATTTTACACGGATTCTTGTAAAATCTTTTGTACAATAAAGACGGAAGCTGATGAACAGCTATGATCAAGAAGGATTAGATCAACCAAGAGCAATTATTGTTGACCCCAGCCATGGGTAAGTAACTGTTCAGATTACTTTGTCTTTCCTGCATATTACGAAAACCTTGTCTCTGTTTTTTCTTAAAATTATCTAAATATCTTCAGAAGTATACAGTTGCATTCTGTTTAATCTGACAAATATCTCATCAGATTAAAAAGCACTTGAAGGAGCAATAATAGTTACATGTTTTGAAAAATCGTTCACTCTGTATTTCCCTGATGAGATGTTATTTCCAATCAAGCAACTTCTTTCCACGAACCACTACCTGTTGGAAGTGGTCCGTCGCATAACTTCATCAATTCTTATGCTCTCCATAAGGAACTGATCAAAACTAGAGCTGCTGTAATGATTGGTGGTCATGAAAAAGACAGTACTCAGTATCACATATTAATTGGCTACAAAAATGAATTAATTAAATGAATTCTTGTAAAATCTTTTGTACAATAAAGACAGAAGCTGATGATGGTTCACCTGAAATATGCCAACTTCCGATTTACCATGAAATAACGTGTCTGCCTTAATTTTTCTTATATATATATATATATATATATATATATATATAATACAGCTCTGTTCATCAATTGAGCAGGTGTTTTATTAACACCTGAATAATAATAATAATATACATATGTACACCCTCCTCATATGTACATTTATTTATGCCATATATACCTCCAAGTGAAGAGGACTCAAGGTTTTTTTTAATATTTTGAGTGCTCTGGCATTTATTTTATTATAAACAGTGCTCAATATAATGAGTATTATAGAGCTTAATATAATATAATTATATGGTTATATGGTTCATAACCATATAATTATATTATATTATATACATATATATATATATAGAGAGAGAGAGAGAGAGAAAGAGAGAGAGAGAAGTCATTTCATATATCTCTATCTATCTTGGTCTCTTCATGTTTTTCTTTTTGTTGTTTTAATCGTATCACCCCAAACAAGGTGGTACTGCCACTGGTGCACGTAGGGCTACATAAGGGAAGAGTGACAGTTTAAGCAGGAGACGAACAAAGAAGAAGACGGGGGTGTCAGAGAAAGGGCAAGAGAAGGATGAGGATATAATTGTGAAGATAGAGTGAGAAAGGAAAAGATAGACAGGTTGATGGGGAAGGGACAAGAGAAGGACTAGAGTCAACTACCTCAGTCATTTCATATATAGATATATATATATATATATATATATATATATATTTATACAGTACTGTGCAAAAGTATTAGGACAAGAACTATTTTATCTTTTATGAGGCATCAAAATAAAGTTTAAAATCACCTCTGTCCTAAAACTTTTGCACACTAGTGTGCAAAAGTATTAGGACAGAGGTGATTTTCCTAAAAACCTCACTGAAATTCAAATACAGGGTGAAAAGCCAAACCTTTGTAATAATTATTTAACTAAAAAGGAAGAGGAAGGAAGGCTTTGGAATTTGAATTGGCTCCCACAAAGCCCTGATCTCAATCCTATTGAACATCTATGGGATATTTTGGATAAAAAAATTGATAAATCTAATGTTACTTCGCAAGACACACTTTGGGAACAAATACAAGCTGCTTGGCAGGAGATGCCATTAGATACATTAAAGAAGCTTGTGATGTCAATGCCTGACAGAATGAAGGCTGTGATCAAAGCAAAAGGCTATTATACTAAATATTATATTTATTTTGTAACAAGAATTTTTTCTTGTTAAAGCATTTGTTGAGTAAATCAAATAAAATTACTTTAATTAAATTGTTTATTTTCTGTCAATATGCCTCATAAAAGATTAAAGATTTTTGTCCTAATACTTTTGCACAGTACTATATATATATATATATAGTCATCCACAGACAGATCTGTTTCACTGTATCACAGCTCATCAGTACAGTTAGACTCCGATTGCATTTTAACCCAGGATTGAAACCCAACTAAATTGGCGTCAGTCGGCGATTCTACCTCTCAGCTAGGAGCGCTCGGTAGAAGGAGGCAGACTTTTAGCATGTGATATATACACACGCCAACAGCTGAGAGTGTTATAATTCCTTACTGAATGAACAATGCATAGATGGTAGAGTAGCCACTGTTTTTGAAAGTCTACCATTCTTCCAGAGTGCTCAATCAGGGTGTGAGAGCATAGTCATCCGCAGACAGATCTGTTTCGCTGTATCACAGCTCATCAGTACAGTTAGGATTGAAACCCGACCGAATTGGCGTCAGTTGGCTATTCTACCTCTGTCAGTCTCTTCATGTGTTTCCTCATTAACATCATTGTTCAGAAAATTACTTTTTTGTTTTCTTTCAGAAAATTATATTGGGTTGACAAAATTACTGCTTCTATGTATGTATGTGAGTTAAATGGCACAAATCGTGCCACTCTGTTGATGAGAAACAGCTCTGTTCAAGGAGGATTAGATCGACCAAGAGCAATTATTGTTGACCCCAGCCATGGGTAAGTAATCCTTTAGATTACTTTGTCTTTCCTGCATATTACGAAAACCTTGTCTCTGTTTTTTCTTAAAATTATCTAAATATCTTCAGAAGTATACAGTTGCATTCTGTTTAATCTGACAAATATCTCATCAGATTAAAAAGCACTTGAAGGAGCAATAATAGTTACATGTTTTGAAAAATCATTCACTCTGTATTTCCCTGATGAGATGTTATTTCCAATCAAGCAACTTCTTTCCACGAACCACTACCTGTTGGAAGTGGTCCGTCGCATAACTTCATCAATTCTTATGCTCTCCATAAGAAACTGATCAAAACTAGAGCTGCTGTAATGATTGGTGGTCATGAAAAAGACAGTACTCAGTGTCACATATCAATTGGCTACGAAAATGAATTGATTAGCTATATTAAATTAACTAACCCATATCAGATAAAAACATTTGAAACCATTTACTCGAGTAAGAGTAAACAAGCTGTGGTTTAAGGACATTATCCTTAAATTATGTTTACAAATCATATTTAATATATATGTGCAAACTGGATTTGGCATTAAATGACCCATAGTGGTTGATGTGCCATGAAACCTCAAACAACCAACCAACTGAAGTGGTCCCTACAATCTTATCCTGTTCATTTGTAGAGTAAACCGTTGTTGTCCACACATACCCACATAAGTTGTGCCTCTTACTCTGTAATCCACTATCTCAAGTGGCTCTTGAGCTTTCTGCAAGGTGAACACTGTTTTGGAAAGATTTATATTGAGAACCTGAAAATTTGAAACCTGTTTTTAAATGTAACTTGCATTCACTTACTTGCTTTGGAAAGGTATTAATGATTGTCACATCAGGTGACCAGGTAATGGGTCAGCTATGGAAGAAAAAAGTAATATTCTCAGTTTGTATTTCCCTATTATGAGCATTATTATACCCCAGATATAATAACATCATTATGCACAGACAATGGAATAGAGAAGAAAGACATAATAAACCAGCTTTGTTCTCAAAGAGAATTTTATATTGCTAAATTGTATATAAAATTACATATACATATTTACATGTGTGTGTTTCGCACAGAGTAACTATAACACATGTGTACCACACAAGCAGTGTGAAAATGACAAAGAGATAGTCTCACTTGCAATAGTTTCTGATGGGAACTGGAGGTGCCAGATGTTTTTTTTTTTTTTTTTTTTTCTGTATCTGGAGAATCCAGATTTAGGATTCCCAGCAGATATTCAAACAGTCCAGATTTTACTTCCATGGAGCTCGTGAAAACACCTTCCTCTCAAACAGGAAATGACAAGTCATTGGTTTTTCCAACATGAGGATCACAAACTAGATAGTTTCTATATTTGGTGAAGATATATTCTCAAAGGAAAATGGTGCTATAGACTTGTAAGCTGCCAACATGACAGCTGGTAGGGAACCAGCACCAATGTAAAAAAGCAACTTGTTAAAGCATTTGTTGAGTAAATCAAATTACTTTAATTAAATTGTTTATTTTCTGTCAATATGCCTCATAAAAGATTAAAGATTTTTGTCCTAATACTTTTGCACAGTACTATATATATATATATAGTCATCCACAGACAGATCTGTTTCGCTGTATCACAGCTCATCAGTACAGTTAGACTCCGATTGCATTTTAACCCAGGATTGAAACCCGACTAAATTGACGTCAGTCGGCAATTCTACCTCTCAGCTATGAGCTGGAAGCTGACTGTTGTACTGGCCACTTTCATCACTCTATGATGGGACATCATATGATTCAATTCGTATCCCTACTGTATAGATCCATCACTTTTCCCCCCAGCTATGAGTAAATAGAACAGACTGGGTTCTATAGCCTTGTGTAGCAACCAGTCTGGGAGAAGGACAACTCTAAATTCAAAACCTGATGGGTTGGTGCCTCTTTCAGACTCTGACTTAGAGAGGAGTGTAAGTGGAAAAAAACAACCTGTCAAAGGGAGAATGAACTCTTCATACTCAATCACTATCCACCCTAATTATGAGTTAAAATAACCACACCAACTTGCAAGTTGTAAGTACGGCTACACTACATGGTCAATCAGGAAGGGGTTCCTCTAACATGAATGAGAAAGCCCAGGTTTGGATTTGGTTTTTTAATAGCTTCATCAGATTGAGACTTTCATATGGATGTCATGCATAGCATCAAACATTAAGAAATACCTAAACTGCCAGCTTTATATAACTTCTTTCTAGGATAAATGCTTAAAAAGAGGCTTTGAGCAAGTGAAGTCTGTAGATCTATGAATATTGTGAACTGGCACTACAGAATTAGGAAGAACTGTATCAAATAACAAACTACATCACTTGAGGAATTTCCACAACAGCTAAATGTAATATAGATAGAACATGTAACTCGGAGATATTGACTTTCCACACTATCCTAAACAAAAGTCAAGGAAGGAAACTTTAATCAATACTGAAAAGAGTAATAAAGGCTACTGAATTTCATAAACCTATTTTCCTGAAAAATTGTTTAAATAGATTTTTGATATTTCAACTGACAGCAGCACTGATTGCTGAGTTAGTGAATGCCACTTTCTATTCATTTTTTTATCAATTCAAAAATCTAGGCCTAAGAGTCACTCAAGGTAGTGTGTTATTGAAATAGTTGTTGAGTAAGTGATAAGAGTAACTGATGAAAGGTGCAGTTTATGATAATATGTGGGAAAGATAATAGTTAACTCTAGACTTTAACAGGTAAAGATGGATGTGATTTGGAAAGCATCCTCTTGGGAGTTAGTTCTACAAAGTTGAAACAAAATGTTAGATATGAAGCCCCTATCAATAACAGTTACTGGATTTTAGAAACTTACTTTGCAGAATGGATGTGTGTTGCAGTGCAGTGGATATCAGCTAAGAACAAGAAATCAAAGAGCTGAGTTCAAATTTCAGTTGAATTCCTTGCATTCATTTACACGCAAATACCCTTGAGAAAGGTATTAATCTGTATCTTCCCTCCATTTATGGGTTAAATAACAAGACAGATTGGGTTCTATAGCCTTGGTCGGCAACCAGTCTACCGCAGAAAGCAATGGCAACCTACTGCAGGATAATCTTCTACCCTGTCATGATCGCCCAAACGTGCATCACATATGGCACTTAACTGACTGAATGTTTAGCATTGAAAGAAATAATACATTGGAAATGTTGGTAAATGTTCATTATAAGTGCCAACAGCTTTTCTCTCTTCAAATTTATCCAAAACAGCATAATTTCTGTGCAAATGTATATGCTGAACTCAAATCAACAATTAGTTATTGAAGAAACTTACATTTTTTGCTTTTAAAGTCCATAAAAAAACAAACTATATCTTGCACTTTTTCTCTCCCGTAACTCTCACGAAGTCATGTAATTAACTGCAGAATGACATTTTATGTAGGCAGAATTTTCTTTTTGAATTTTGGTCGATTTTCTTCCTTTACTGAAACTCCTGGCGACGTACTTCCTGTAAATGTAAACACATATTTTATTTGCCAGCCTCAGTTTTTCTGTTTAATGTAAATGCCTTTCTAAGCAGAATTATATACTGTAGTCACAAAATGTATAACAATTGTCCAAAAAGTTGTCCTCATCTTTATTGCCATGTTTAAGATCTTTCGACTGTTGCATGCTCCAGCTTTCTTCAGGTGCTAGGAATTTCAAACTTAATTTTATTTTGATCACTATCTTAATCCATATGCAATTCCAATTCCGGATGCCATGTAGATCTCTTCCTTTAACTCCACTCTCTAAATTATTTGTTCACTACTGCTGTAGCCAGGTACTGAACTCACGACTCTTTGGATCAAGTCACTGGAACTAACCAATGCTTTAACTCAACTCTCTAAATTATTTGTTCACTACTGCTGTAGCCAGGTACTGAACTCACGACTCTTTAGGTCAAGACACATGGTTCAATGGATATAGGCATTGGTTGGTTCCAGTGACTTGACACAAAGAGTTGCAAATTCAACTACATTGAGTCTGGAAGTAGCATTGCATATGGAATGAGAATGATCTACCCCAGTGATCGAAATAAAGGGCTTGGCTGTACAACGGCCAAAATGTCATAAACATGGCAATAAAGATGAGGACAATGTAAATAAAGCTAATGTTGTTAGTGATGAAATACTCATTCTTGTAAATATATTGCTAAAAGTTTGAACAGGGATTTAGTTTTACCACCTCTGTAATAAATGAAAAGGTTGTCGGATTTGTACATGAATAATTAAATGTTTTAATATGTCAAGTACATGATTCTGTTTTCATTAATAGATACCTTTATTGGTCTGATTGGGGAGCCCAGCCTTGTATCGGGCGGCTTGGAATGGACGGCTCGGGTTACACTCTTATTATCACAGAGAAATTAGGATGGCCCAACGGCTTAACAATTGACTATGAAACTAACAGGTTGTGGTGGGCTGATGCACATTTAGACTACATTGAGTGAGTATATATTTTTTCACTTTCACCAACCTGTGAATTTTGTCTTTCTGCCATATTTAAGTTCATTGTTGATAAAAATAAGATAATCTGTCTTGGTGGTACATTCAAAATCAGATTGGATTCTTGAGCAAATTCTGTAGTCCTTCTATACGCCGTGTCCTATCAAAACATGCACAATCATGGCTCTCCACAATTTCCTGTCCTTTGTAGCTCTTAATAAATTCTGTCTTTTTATTATCTTTCCTAAACATTGTTCCTACATCCATTTACTCAAGCTCATTCTTCTTCTATGTCCCATGTACCTTCAGGCCTAGGCAACCACGGCTCTCCACAATTTTCTGTCTTTCAAAACTCTTAATAAATTTTACATTTTTTTTACTTCCCATCAACCAACTATTTACTAAACCTCACTAAGTAGTTCATACATTCTTTTTCACTGTTCTTCTTGCCTTCAATCTGTCCTGTGAGTGTCAGATTTTTCTAGCCATCTTTCCTCATTATATGCTCTGGTAATTTTAACTCTTTCTTCCTGATGTTAAGTATAAGTTTCACCCTTTTCATTTTCTTTAAAGCTTTGTTATTGCTCATATGTTTGGTACATAATATTCTCAGCATCCTTCTGTAATTTAAGAGAAAAAACAATAAAAGAACAGGAATTAAGAAGACAGAATATAATGATTGACATTGCATTTAAATTTTTGAAGATCAAAGTTGAGTGGAAAGCAAGAAGCCGGAAGAGAGTTCCACAAGCGAGAGAAGAAACTGTTAGCATAGGACTTATAATAATATGAGAAGAAGAAAACATAATTAAGGAGAGAGAACAATAAAAGAACAGGAATTAAGAAGACAGAATATAACGATTGACATTGCATTTAAATTTTTTAGGATAAAAGTTGGCTGGGAAGCAAGAAGCTGGATAAGAGTTCCATAATGAGAAGTGTAATAGAACAAATTCTTAGCATTGAAATTATGGTTACATTTATCCATTTCAATTATAAAATGATGAGACCTTGCTGCCAATCTAGAACTGCACCTAATTTCATCAAGTCTAGGTACTTTAGAGGAAAGTTTATCAGAACAATTACCATGAAAGTATTTGTCAAAAAAGCACAGGGAATCTACATTATGGCATTGGGAAAATAACTGAAGCTGAGATGTCAAGTCAGGACCAATAACGTTGCAGATTTTTCTTTGGATTTTATCAATTTGGTGTCTGCAATTTATCGTTTGCATTTTGATAACAACCATACATCATTAATTTTTGTCTGAATTTTGGGGATGAGTAACATATCACTCAATAAATCCTGGGCCTAACTAATAAAACTGCAACTTTTAGGCAAAATTCAACTTTATTCATCAACATAGTCTCCTTCCAGGGTGATACACTGATTCCAACGATTCTCTAACAATTTGATGCCTATTTTGTAGAACGATTTGACTTTGGCCTCAAAATACACCTCAGTTTCCGATATCACTTCTTCATTGGAGCCAAATCTCTTTCCCTAGAGCATTCTTTTGAAGTCTGCAAACAGCGAGGGGCCAAATCTGGAGAATATGGTGCATGCGAAAGGAATTCAAAGTGCAATTCATGTAGTTTTGCCATCGTTGTAATCGACTTGTGACATGGTGCGTTGTCTTGGTGAACGATCATTTTTTTCTTTTTCATTTGTGGCCATTTTTTTGCAATTTCTTCCTTCAAATGCACCAATAATACTATATAATATTTGCTATTGATGGTTCTTCCTTTCTCAAGGTAATCAATGAACAAAATACCTTGCACATCCAAAAATACGGAGGCCAAAACCTTGCCAGCTGATGTTTGCATCTTTGGTTGCTTTTGACAACTTTCACCTGCTGCTATCCACTCAGATGACTGCCGATTTGATTCTGGATTGAAATGGTGGATCCATGTTTCATCCATTGTCACATATGTACGCAAAAACTCTTTGTTGCATTGTAACAGTTACAAACTATGCTCTAAATCGTCAACGCATTGTAGTTTTTGATTGACTGTGCACAAACGCGGCACTTTGTACACAGCTTTATCATTGACAAATGTTCATGCAAAATGGTGAATACACTGCCTTCTGATTTATTCAACTCCTCTGTTATCTCACTCAACTTCAATTTATGATTGGATTGGAAAAAAATAGTTTGTGTATTTTTTTTGGTGTTTTCTGGGCAACTGCCGATTTTGAGCGACCTGAGTGTTCAGTATCATTTGTCTGTACAACTGCGTTTAAATCAACATACCACTTCTTAACTGTTGTTCCCGAAAAAGCAGAGTCAAAATAACTTATCAAGCCATTGCTTTGCTTGAACAGTATTTTTCCTATCAGAAAGCAATGCTTTATCAAAACACAAAATTCACTTAAATAACTATAGTTTGTAAACTAATAAACCTGATTGGACCCAAATTTTGTCACATGCCATTCGACAGTTAGTACTTCATAAAAATCATATGGATTTTTTATTAGCAGCAACATCTATATGCTAGGTACAGGGCTTATTGAGTGATGTGTTTGTTATTATTATTTACTCTATTTACATGCAAACTGTTGTCCTCATCTTTGTTGTTGCTATCCTTTTTTGGCTTCTGTACCTTCTAGCTTTAATCAGCTGTATGTCAAACTGTGTTACCTCTAAGAATTCTGAACTGAACCCTTTATTTAATCTACAGAGTAGACTATTCATGAAGGCACAATGAAGTAATGAATAGTGGCTGGATTGAGGAATCCGTGAGCCAAGTTCGAATTCCAGTCAAGTTCATTATATTCATTTATGTGCTAGTACCCTTGGGAAAGGTATGAATCCAACTCCTTCCCACAGCTATGGGTAAATAGCAGGAAAGACAGGGTTCTACAAGAAGGAAGAACTCTGAATTCAACACCAGCCTGGAGGTGACCCAAGGATAAAGCGATTTGCATTGGTTCAGCCCCCTTCTTGTTAGATAAATAAGTTACAGAAGCATTGACAACAAAGAGCCAGCTATGGGTAAATAGTAAGAAAGACTGAGTTCCATAGCCTTGGGTGGCAATCAGTCTACAAAAAGTCAGAACTCTGAATTCAACACCAGCCTGAAGGTGAGCCCCCTCACAAGAGGATAAAGCGATTTGCATTTGGTCAGCACCCCTACCTGTAAACAAGATAAGTTACAAAAACATTGACAACAAAGAGCCAACTCAGAACAGATTGGATGACAAGTAGTCGTCGATGGCCTATGCTCCATTGAGGCTAAGAAGAAGAATACTACGTTCCATTGCACATTGTCAGGGATATGTCTAGTTCCTATTTGTAATACTGCTTGCTTGTTTCAGCTGCTCAACACAGGGATTGAACTAACAATTAGTATGTTTTCAAATCCACCAACCAACTTTGTAATCTAATTTTTTGGAGAGAATGTGAAGTCTTAAAGGTAACCTGCCAACTGATGATGTCATTGAAGCTTTTCTTTTTTCTTACAAAAGCAGAGCTTCTGTTTCCAAGATGCTGTTCAGAACATGCTATCAATTATCTTCCTTTCTTTATTAATGACACCCATATTTATTTATTTCTATGCTATAGTTGCAGGTTGCAAGGTAAGGTAAAGGATCTCGACCACACAAACTTTTTTATGCATGAAAGCAACAAAGACAATGAGGAGATAGAAACGAAGATTGTTTCAATGTTAATTTTATTGTGATAAAATTGACGAGAAAAGAGTAGGAAATTGAAAGAAATCCTAGTCAAAAATGTAGAATGCTTGACAATGCTTCATCAAATCAAAATTCCAGATAATATTACTACTACTAATACTACTAGTGGAAATAAAGCAATTGAAATGAAGATGAAAGAAATCCTAGTCAAAAATGAAGAATGCTTGACAATGCTTCATCTAATCAAAATTCCAGATAATATTACTACTACTAATACTACTAGTGGAAATAAAGCAATTGAAATGAAGATGAAAGAAATCCTAGTTAAAAATGAACAATGCTTGACAATTCTTTCTTTAAATATGAATTGAATACTTTTTACTAAAAGCATGTTCTTTTTTCTTCTTCTTTAGGTATGCTAATGCTGACGGCAGTGGGAGACATATTGTAATGCAGGGTAAAATTACACACGTTTTTGCCATTACAGTTTTTGAAGATTGGATTTACTGGACTGATTGGAGTCACAAAAGTATTGAAAAGGCCAACAAATACACGGGCGCTAATCATATAGTGATGAAAAATACCACCCATCGTCCCATGGACATTCATATTCTTCACCCACTCAAACAAAAGTCATGTAAGCATGGACCTATGTATTTTTGTGATATTTTTTTACAATTCCCATGGAAAATTGATATACTCCTGTAAATAATATTACATGATCTTGTAACACTTAGCACACATATTAATATGCATATGTACATGTAAACAGACCAGCATTTTGGTCCAAGGCATGACTGTAAACTGCATCCGGCAGCAAGGCCTCTGATTAGGAGGTTGTGAGGAGCATGGAACCACCTCTTAATTGTTGTTGTTCCCAGGCGCAACCTGACCTGGAGTGGTAGCACCTGTTAGGGTCCCAGCTGTGGGCAAATAGTTAACCCCCAAACTGGGGTCAAAACACTATGGAAGTATAAAAATAGACTTTTATAGAAATATATCCATAAAAGTAAACCTTAAGAGAAATATATACATTTTTTAATTTTTTTTATTCATATTTTTTTTTTCATTTCAAAGAAAAAGAAAAAAAAAACTTACAGTAAATTTTAGCAACACAGTTTTGTGGTTATTTTTTGTTACCATAACTCACACCCCTGAAAATGATCTCGGAAGGAGATTGAAAGTATTTGGGTACTTTGAAAAATAAATGATAATCACATCTGTCAATGTTACAGCTCATTTCTGACATCTTTCAATTATAATACATGAAAGATTATCTCTGAGTATGAACAGATTTTATTAAAAATAAGCAGACACAATGTTTGCAATTTATTTAATCTGACATGTCTAAAAGAAAATTTGCTGCCTAAATACACAAATTTTAAAAAATATATACATATATATATATATATATATATAGGGTTATTAAAGACTATGAGGTCAATTGTTTTAAATTTTTATAATACTTGCAGTACAGCCCGGTGTTACTCAGGTGTAATGAAAGCTTTAACACTAACCCATGGTCCTGGAGCTCAGACTCTTTGGACGTTGACACGAAAGACTAAAAAGCAATAGATGTTTCCAGTTAAAGTGAAACCGTAGACTGAAAGAAAAATGAATGGATGTAAGTCAAATTTTGATTTCCTGGTATCGATATCAAATAAGTTTTTTTCATCGTAAACTGAATTTTGAAGGCTAAATAAGTCCTCTGAGTAAATGGTATCATGGTTGAGACTAAGAACTACAATTATACCTACTTAGAGCCAAACCCGAAGCAAAAACTAAAATAAAAGGGCTGAAAAAAATATACAGGCAGATAAACACACACACAAACATCCTGCCTTTTATATATATATATATATATATATATATATATATATTATCAAATTTCTGCACTATTGTAAGAACTGCAACCTTGAAACTTCTGAATATCGTTTCTTATGTCTTTGTCTATGAGTGTTTCAAATTTGATTAAAATCTGACCACTCCTTCTATAACCCGATTTTTTCGATTATCAATTTTCAAGAAAATCGGTTTGGCCATTTCGGAGTCTATAGGTAATGGACACACACACACACACAAAGTTCCATTTATAAATAAGTTTAGATATGATGAACTCAATTTGGTTATTTATTGGTTTAAGATTTCTATGTATTATGTTTTTGGGTGTTGTTTCATCATGTTTGTAATTATTATGTATTTGGTTGCAATAGTATAGGTTAATAGTGTTATGTTTATTTTGTACTATTTTATCAATATTGTTAGAGGTATTATTAAGATACATTTTAATTTGTTGATCAATGACGGCGTTAGGAAATCCAATCATAAACATATGTACTGAAAGCTTAGAACTAACTTAATAAAAAATTATCCAAATTTTGGAGAATTTTTGTTTAGAATGGCTCATGATTAAACATAATAGACAGTCATTGTCTGTTATATTTAACAATATATGTTTAGAAAATTATCTGCTGCCTTGATATCTATCTATCTATATATATATATATATATATGTATATAATTCCAGGTGAAGAGGACATAAGGTTTTACTATTTTGAGTGCCCCGGCATTTATTTTATTATGAACAGTGCTCAATATAATAAATATTATAGAGCTTAATATAATTATATAGTTATGAATTAATTGTACATTGCGACACAGAAATTTCTAGGTTTCGAGATAGATTCTCATCATCAGGCAATGTTTGATGTTGGTTATACATTTAAATACAAAAACCGTTGGTTTGCTGTGTATGTATGTATGTGGGAAGATATAAAATTTACATGTTAGTATGTATGTATTTGGGGCCAAATCCCAAAATGAATCTTCGCTCTGATTAGTTAAAAAAACACACATGTAAATTTTATATAACTCCCCCTCCCTCTCTCTCTCTCTCTCTCTCTATCTATATATATATATATATATATATATATATATATATATATGATAGAATAAAGTAAAGAACAGTAGTAAGCATAACTAATTTTTCATTTTTACCTCATTCTCTAGAGAATATTTAATAAAAGTTTTGAGACACATTTTCAACTTTGTTTTTTACTTTATACCATCATTTTGTCAGATTCTAATCCATATATTCAACTCATGATCTTGTAAAGAGACAAAATATACAACAGAATTTACTTTAAAACAGTCAGTTAATGTACTGACAGTTTTAAAGTAAATTTCCTGTAATATTTGATAACGGCCTAAATTTTAGTTTTATCGTATTTGGGAAATAATTTTTTTATCTGATATAACGTTTACTATGTTATTTTTTTTATATTTTTTTTTTAATCATATCACCCCGAGCAAGGCAGTAAACGCCACTGATGTGCCGGGGGCTACATAAGATTGTAAAGATTAGAGGAGAGAAAGCCGGAAACCACATCCTAAACAGGGAACAAGGGATGAGCCTCTACACCTGTTCAATAGACGTGGGTGGAGTGTGAACCGGGCGATATTTTGGTCTATCTACTCCAATTGAAAAAAATAAACAAAAAAGAAAAGAGAAAAGATTGGAAAAGAGAAAGCCGGAAACCACATCCTAAACAGGGAACAAGGGATGAGCCTCACACCTGTTCAATAGACGTGGGTGGAGTGTGAACCGGGCGATATTTTGGTCTATCTACTCCAATTGAAAAAATAAACAAAAAAGAAAAGAGAAAAGATTGGAAAAGAGAAAGCCGGAAACCACATCCTAAACAGGGAACAAGGGATGAGCCTCTACACCTGTTCAATAGACGTGGGTGGAGTGTGAACCGGGCGATATTTTGGTCTATCTACTCCAATTGAAAAAAATAAACAAAAAAGAAAAGAGAAAAGATTGGAAAAGAGAAAGCCGGAAACCACATCCTAAACAGGGAACAAGGATGAGCCTCACACCTGTTCAATAGACGTGGGTGGAGTGTGAACTGGCGATATTTTGGTCTATCTACTCCAATTGAAAAAAATAAAACAAAAAAGAAAAAAGAGAAAAGATTGGAAAAGAGAAAGTCGGAAACCACATCCTAAACAGGGAACAAGGGATGAGCTCTACACCTGTTCAATAGACGTGGGTGGAGTGTGAACCGGGCGATATTTTGGTCTATCTACTCCAATTGAAAAAAATAAACAAAAAAGAAAAGAGAAAAGATTGGAAAAGAGAAAGCCGGAAACCACATCCTAAACAGGAAACAAGGGATGAGCCTCTTTCACCTGTTCAATAGATGTGGGTGGAGTGTGAACCGGGCGATAGTTTAGTCTATCTACTCCAATTGAAAAAAAAGTGAGAAAATTGGAAAAAGAGAAAGCCGGAAACCACATCCTAAACAGGGAACAAGGGATGAGCCTCACACCTGTTCAATAGACGTGTGTGGAGTGTGAACCGGGCGATATTTTGGTCTATCTACTCCAATTGAAAAAAAAATAAACAAAAAAGAAAAGAGAAAAGATTGGAAAAGAGAAAGCCGGAAACCACATCCTAAACAGGAAACAAGGGATGAGCCTCTTCACCTGTTCAATAGATGTGGGTGGAGTGTGAACCGGGCGATAGTTTAGTCTATCTACTCCAATTGAAAAAAAAAGTGAGAAAATTGGAAAAGAGAAAGCCGGAACCACATCCTAAACAGGGAAAAGGGATGAGCCTCTACACCTGTTCAATAGACGTGTGTGGAGTGTGAACCGGCGATATTTTGGTCTATCTACTCCAATTGAAAAAAAAATAAACAAAAAAGAAAAGAGAAAAGATTGGAAAAGAGAAAGCCGGAAACCACATCCTAAACAGGGAACAAGGGATGAGCCTCTACACCTGTTCACAGACGTGTGTGGAGGTGAACCGGGCGATATTTTGGTCTATCTACTCCAATTGAAAAAAATAAACAAAAAAGAAAAGAGAAAAGATTGAAAAAAGAGAGCCGGAAACCACATCCTAAACAGGGAACAAGGGATGAGCCTCTACACCTGTTCAATAGACGTGTGTGGAGTGTGAACCGGGCGATATTTTGGTCTATCTACTCCAATTGAAAAAAAAATAAACAAAAAAGAAAAGAGAAAAGATTGGAAAAGAGAAAGCCGGAAACCACATCCTAAACAGGGAACAAGGGATGAGCCTCTACACCTGTTCAATAGACGTGGGTGGAGTGTGAACCGGGCTACATTTTGGTCTATCTACTCCAATTGAAAAAAAAATAAACAAAAAGAAAGAGAAAAGATTGAAAAAGAGAAAGCCGGAAACCACATCCTAAACAGGGAACAAAGGATGAGCCTCACACCTGTTCAATAGACGTGTGTGGAGTGTGAACCGGGCGATATTTTGGTCTATCTACTCCAATTGAAAAAAATAAACAAAAAGAAAAGAGAAAAGATTGGAAAAAGAGAAAGCCGGAAACCACATCCTAAACAGGGAACAAGGGATGAGCCTCTACACCTGTTCAATAGGACGTGTGGAGTGTGAACCGGGCGATATTTTGGTCTATCTACTCCAATTGAAAAAAAAATAAACAAAAAAGAAAAGAGAAAAGATTGGAAAAGAGAAAGCCGAAAACCACATCCTAAACAGGGAACAAGTGGATGAGCCTCTACACCTGTTCAATAGACGTGTGAGGTGAACCGGGCGATATTTTGGTCTATCTACTCCAATTGAAAAAAATAAACAAAAAAGAAAAGAGAAAAGATTGGAAAAGAGAAAGCCGGAAACCACATCCTAAACAGGGAACAAGGATGAGCCTCTACACCTGTTCAATAGACGTGTGTGGAGTGTGAACCGGGCGATATTTTGGTCTATCTACTCCAATTGAAAAAAAAATAAACAAAAAAGAAAAGAGAAAAGATTGGAAAAGAGAAAGCCGGAAACCACATCCTAAACAGGGAACAAGGGATGAGCCTCTACACCTGTTCAATAGACGTGTGTGGAGTGTGAACCGGGCGATATTTTGGTCTATCTACTCCAATTGAAAAAAAATAAAACAAAAAAGAAAAGAGAAAAGATTGGAAAAGAGAAAGCCGGAAACCACATCCTAAACAGGGAACAAGGGATGAGCCTCTACACCTGTTCAATAGACGTGTGTGGGAGGTGAACCGGGCGATATTTTGGTCTATCTACTCCAATTGAAAAAAAAATAAACAAAAAGAAAAGAGAAAAGATTGGAAAAGAGAAAGCCGGAAACCACATCCTAAACAGGGAACAAGGGATGAGCCTCTACACCTGTTCAATAGACGTGGGTGGAGTGTGAACCGGGCGATATTTTGGTCTATCTACTCCAATTGAAAAAAAAAATAAACAAAAAAGAAAAGAGAAAAGATTGGAAAAGAGAAAGCCGGAAACCACATCCTAAACAGGAACAAAGGATGAGCCTCTACACCTGTTCAATAGACGTGTGTGGAGTGTGAACCGGGCGATATTTTGGTCTATCTACTCCAATTGAAAAAAAAATAAACAAAAAAGAAAAGAGAAAAGATTGGAAAAGAGAAAGCCGGAAACCACATCCCAAACAGGGAACAAGGGATGAGCCTCTACACCTGTTCAATAGACGTGGGTGGAGTGTGAACCGGGCGATATTTTGGTCTATCTACTCCAATTGAAAAAAAAAATAAACAAAAAAGAAAAGAGAAAAGATTGGAAAAGAGAAAGCCGGAAACCACATCCTAAACAGGGAACAAGGGATGAGCCTCTACACCTGTTCAATAGACGGGTGGAGTGTGAACCGGGCGATATTTTGGTCTATCTACTCCAATTGAAAAAAATAAACAAAAAAAGAAAAGAGAAAAGATTGGAAAAGAGAAAGCCGGAAACCACATCCTAAACAGGGAACAAGGGATGAGCCTCTACACCTGTTCAATAGACGTGTGTGGAGTGTGAACCGGGCGATATTTTGGTCCTTATCTACTCCAATTGAAAAAAAAATAAACAAAAAAGAAAAAGAGAAAAGATTGGAAAAGAGAGAGCCGGAAACCACATCCTAAACAGGGAACAAGGGATGAGCCTCTAACACCTGTTCAATGAAGACGTGCAGGTGGAGTGTCAACCTAGGGCGATATTTTGGTTCTATTCTACTCCAATTGAAAAAAAAAATAAACAAAAAAAGAAAAGAGAAAAGATTGGAAAAGAGAAAGTCCGGAAACCACATCCTAAACAGGGAACAAGGGATGGGAGCCTTCACACCTGTTCAATAGACGTGGGTGGAGTGTGAACCAGGCAATAGTTTAGTCTATCTACTCCAATTTGAAAAAAAGAGAAAAAAAAAGAAAAGTGAAAAGACTGGAAAAGAGAAAACCGGAAACCACATCCTAAACAGGGAACAAGGGATGAGCCTCTACACCTGTTCAATAGACGTGGGTGGAGTGTGAACCAGGCAATAGTTTAGTCTATCTACTCCAATTGAAAAAAAGAGAAAAAAAAAGAAGAGAGAAAAGATTGGAAAAGAGAAAGCCGGAAACCACATCCTAAACAGGGAACAAGGGATGAGCCTCTACACCTGTTCAATAGACGTGTGTGGAGTGTGAACTGGGCGATTGTTTAGTCTATCTACTCCAATTACATTTTTAGTGGGTATTTCTGTTTGTGTTGCTGTCTCTGTTTTTGGGTTGTTATTTCTTTTCAATTTATTAAACAGTGAAATTAATGAAAACCTGCCTATATTGAGAAATCTTATTAAAGAAAAATTATGCCTTTGACAGGAATTGAACCTGCATCCACTATTACCTCCAAGAAACCATATTTTAAGTCAAAGTGACTTTACCAGTTCAGCTGTTCAATCAGACTGACAAACCAATGTTAGAATTATTACTAAGCAGTTAAATTAATAACCTAATTTGAGAAGAAATATGTGTACCTGTAAAAAATAAGTTTTATTATAAGAAAAAGATAAAAAAGAATCCTTTCAAAAATTACTGTTTTCTACAAGCAGTTGTCTATGTATAATATCTTTAATGACCAAGGAGGAATAGGTGTTGCTATCGACATTATAACAAGCTTCTATTGTAATATTTGATTTTTCATTTTTTTTTTATCTTTGTTTGTTTTGCAGACCCCAACCCCTGCGGCACAAATAATGGTGGTTGTAGCCATCTGTGCCTTCTGGCACCAGGAAATAATTACACGTGTGTTTGTCCCAGCAACTTTTTCTTGAGCTTTGACAGCCGTACTTGTATTGCAAATTGTTCTTCTTCCCAATTCCTTTGTGGTTCCATGGATAATCGATGCATTCCAATTGTCTGGAAATGCGATGGGGAAAAAGACTGCAAAGATGGCCTTGATGAACTTGACTGTCGTAAGTAGGAGACTTTTCTTTTTTTTTTTAATCTTTTGTACATTGGAGGAAATGTTAGCGGATAAACCCAGTTTCCTTTTCCTGTTAAAGACAAAATTCAGGTTAAGAGATCTACAAACAAAAGTTGTCTATCCTTCATGTAGCAAATGTTTGGATCAGGTTCATATTTGGGTAGTAGTATCATGTCTGGATCAGATCCATATCTGGGTAGCAGTCTTATATCTGGATCAGGTTCATATCTGGGTAACAGTCCTATATGTGGATCAGGTTCGTATCTGGGTAACCCTGGTGGTGGCGGTGTAAGATAATCTGGGAGACAAGCTGCTTTGACAAGCTATAACCAGCTAAAATAAGCTTAGTACCCAGTTACTACAGATGCAAGGGCTGGGTAAATTTTTACCAACAACCTGAGCGTACACACTTGAGTTCCCCACATTAAAAGCTGACCTTATGTTGCAACTTACTTCAGTAAGGGAAGATGGGTAAATAAACCTTTAGTAAAATATTTAACTAAATTATCTGCCATTTTCAAAAGTTTTTAAGATATATTGAATTTATAAAAATAGACTGATTAAAGTTAATATGCAAATTAATCTAATACTAACTTAAGACCTCTGAAATGTAATAAAACTATTTATTTTTTTATCCATAATATATTTTGAAACATGGGTAAACAACTGCTGGAAAACAGAAAATAACTAAGTTATTGAATGAGGGAATGTCCACATTGGAGAGATCAAAAAATCTTTGCAAAAATCATTGAATACTGTTGAAAATCTAAGTTTAAAACTCGAAACCAAGGAGAAGGTTTTGAGAATTTTCTTCCTGGAGATGAACATAAGCTCAAGCAACCACTTTTGGCAAGCGTTCAGATCTTTGAAAAATCTGGAATTGAGGGAGTCAAGAAGATCAAAATGTGTAGAATACTTTGTGAATCGGGAGATGTAAAATATTTCATAGGCAACCTCGCTCACTAAAGCAAATATTTTAAAGTGTCAAAATTGAGCCAAAGCAAACATTAAAATTGCTTTTTCTAAAGCAATTTTTGTGGACAAATCTTGAGTGAAATGTGATGCATGAGCAAAGGATGAATTCTGATGTGGCTGTGGCTAAACAAAAGCAACAAGGAGGCAGAAATGTTATGATATTGGCTGGAATTGTCAAACAAATATTCAAAATAGATGAAGAAATTGAACTGAACTATTGCGATTTTATGAACAACGCTTTCTTTGTGTGATACAAGTCTGATAATATTGATTGCTAACAGTATAGCCCAGCGTTGCTCAGGTGTAATGAAAGCTTTTATATATATATTATCAATTTTCTGCACTATAGTAAGAACTGCAACCTTGAAACTTCTGAATATCATTTCTTATGTCTTTGTCTATGAGTGTATCAAATTTGATTAAAATCGGACCACTCCTATAACCCGATTTTTTCGATTTTCGATATTTATTGGAGGTACCTCGACATAAAACCTAGCTAAGAACACTCGCAGACGCTTATAGTACAACTGTGTAAATTTTTAAGAAAATCGGTTCAGCTGTTTCAAAGTCTATAGGTAATGGACACACACACACACAGAGAGAGAGAGACAAAGTTCCATTTATAAATAAGTTTAGATATTCAGATGAATATTTTAATAATGAATTGTTATCGTATGGGCTGGAATTGTCAAACAAATGATTATTGGATCATTCAAAATAGATAAGAGTTAAACTGAGCAGTGCCAACTATTACGATCTTATAAACAAAGCTTTCTTTGCATAATACAAGTCCCAGTCTCTCAGTTTCAAAATGAAGTGTGTATTTATTCACAACAAGGCTCCTTCTCATGTATCTGAGCTTACTTGTTGATATATCCTGGGAAGGAATATCAGTATAAAGATTAGTGGAAGAATGGTACTTCAACACAGGAATACAATATAACGGATTTATTGTACTAAGGTACAATTAACAATAAGATACAGAATAGCAATCAATGAGTCAGTCAGTTAAAGTGCCATACGTGATACACGCTTGGGCGATCATGTCTCGAAAGAGACATGACTGACTGGGCAGAACATTATCCCACAGTAGGTTGCCATTGCTTTCTGCGATAGACTGGTTGCCGACCAAGGCTATAGAACCCAATCTGTCCTGTTATTTAACCCATAACTGGAAGGAAGAGACGGATTAATACCTTTCCTAAGGGTATTTGTGCGTAAGTGAATGAGTACTAGTAGAATAAACTATCAAATAGAGAATGCCTTCGCCTATGACTTATGCTTCTGACGTTCGCTTCTAGTCACTGTCCTTTATAGACTAGAGCATTCCATTATGGGGTATGCTAGGATGTTCCACTATAACACTTGTGAATTCTTTGAACATAAAAGCCAGAAGAGAAGGAATGGAATGGCACCATCAAGTCCTGATCTGAATCCGATTGAAAATCTATGGTCAGTTAGAAGATGATATTCTATGAAGATGGCAAATAGCATTACAGAGCTATGGGGAGCAATTAAAACCACCACGTCAGAAATTGAAGCTGCTGAAATAAAAAAAAAATTTAAATCGATGAATAACAGATTACTAGCTGTTATTGAGAAGAAGGGTGACTATATAAAAATGTAAAGACTTAAATAGGTTTGTTATTTGATTTATTATAGGTGTTGATCCTTTTTTGATGATTTCATTACTGTTTTATTGAAGCAAAATGTGATTATTTGTTTGTTATTTTTTAATATCTTCAGATGCCAGTTTTTCAGAATATATCTAATAACTTCAGTGAGACATTGATACAACCTAAATTTTATCTCAGGTTTTGTTTTGGCGTATTTTTTTCAAACCAAATTTGAATGATTGAAGTTTATATGATTTGCTTCATAACTTCAGACAGGGTGTGTGTATATATATATATATATATATATATATATATATATATATATGTTTTTTTTTTTTCTCTTTCAATTAAAACTCTATAAACTACATTTGTTGTATGGCCATTTTAGCAAGAAAAAATTACCATACAACAAATGATGTTTTTGGAGTTTTAATTGAAAAAATATCCATATTTGGCTCTGTAAATAGATAATATTACTTACATTGAGACCTCCACTTGGATTATTTTTAATAATAATAAAATTAATATCAATAGAATCTGGTTTTGGGGATTTTTACCTACAAGCTATTTCATTTTTGAATTTATATATATATATATATATATATATATATATATATATATAAATGCCTGTATACATAATATATATGTGTATGCATACATAATGTGTGTGTGTGTGTGTGTGTATATATATATAGTATTTGAATCCTGCCGAATGACACAAATTTTCGTAATAAAAATTTATCGTAAATAATCAGGCCAGTAGATATAAATATATAATACTGTTTAATTAAAAACAGAATATCTGCTTAAATATGAGTATCGATCAAAAATAATGTTCAAACAAATCATTTCATATGTTTATATATATATATATATATATATATGTATATATACAAGGTAAACAAAAAAGTTCTGTGCATTTTTAAAGGAAAAAAAACACTTCACAGTATGTGTAACTTAGATTTAATCTTCGAAGTAATAGTCATCAGCATCCAGCACCTTCTGCCAATGTGTCTCCAGCTGTTCAGTGCCCTTGCAGTAGAACTCGGGGGGTTTTGACACAAAGAAATCCGTGAGGGCTTTGCGCAAGTCTGCTTCATTGGTGAAAGATTTCTCACAAAGATTATTATCCAGGGAGTGGAAGAGGTGGTAATCAGATGGCGCAAGGTCAGTTGAATAAGATGGATGGCACAAAGTTTCCCACCTAAGTTGCTGTATGATAACCCTGATCACTCGCACGACATGCGGCCTGGTATTGTCATGGAAGAAAAGCACACCTTTGCAATACACCAGTGCTGGCTCCTTCTGGTGTGATGCCTGTGGCACATGTTTCAATTGCTGCTAGTATAGGTCTCCACTGACCGTTTGGCCTGTTGGTAGCAATTCATAATGAACCACTTGACGACCTGTCCACCAAACACAAAGCATAATCTTGCGTGGCTGCATAGGCCGTCTTGCAATATGAGGGACAGCATTCTGAGGAGACAACCAATGTCTGGGACGCTTGGGAGTTTCATACAGAACCCACTTTTCGTCACTGGTAAACACTCAATTGGATAAGAATGCGGTACAGTGGCGAGAAAGTAGCAATACGCAGGCTGCCACTCGTTGTCTCTTGTGGACCTCCAACAGCATTTGCAGAACCCATTTGCTCAGTTTGTACATTTTACCTAGGCGGTGCAGATGAAGTCTAACTGTTTCATCGGAAAGGTTGAACTGTCTTGCAAGTTCACCACACGTTAGACTACTGTCCTCTTCAATGGCCACCTTCAGGACTCCGTCATTCAAGACCTGTGGTCATCCACTGCGAGGCTCATCATGGAGAGACAAATCTCCTGACTTGAATTTTCAAAACCAATGCCTTGCAGTATGTTCATCCATAGCACTATCCCCAAACACTCAATATGCGGTGAGTTGATGCAGCTGCTGATGAGCACACTTTGAAGTTGTGAAGCAAACAGCCTCAAACGAGATCTCTAGACACTTCCATACTTCTCACAGCTGTCCAGTTTATAACTGATGGCCGGGCATGGTGCACGTGTTTTTTATAACGTTTGATGTCCCTACTTCCAGCTCTTTGAATGTGAAAACAATTGCTACACGCATTTCATATATATTTCAACTTTATTCAATGACTAATCAAAAAACAGACAGAACGTTTTAGGTTATTTTGTGTATATATACACACACACACACACACACACACACATATATATATAATTGGAAGTCGATTATGCAGCCTTGGTTTCTGCTTTTTGGTATCTTCATGCATTTTATATCAGCTCATTCTCCAACATTTTTTTAAATGCACAACAGGAACTTTTAGAATGCATACCTGGAATTTTAAATATTTGTCTATATTTCTGATATAAGGCAGTATTTACACTATTTGCATTAATTGGACTATTGTTCTCATCTTCGTTGCCATTTTCTCAATGTTTTGGCCGTTTTATGCTCCAGCCTTAACTCCCTTTAACCTAACTCTCTAAGTTATTTGTTCACTGCTGTAGCCTGGTAGCCAAAGAGTTCTGGGTTCAACCAGAAGTGGCTTTGCATAAGAAATGAGAATGGTATACCCCAGTGATCATAATAAAGGGTTTAGTTTGAAATTCCTAGCACCTGAATAAAGCCAGAGTGTACAACAGTCGAAACTTCATGAAAATGGCAACGAAGATGAGGACAATAGTCTGAAAAATGTAAATCGTGGAAGTTTAAAATAACTAGGATTTCAAAATAAGGGAGGAATTTTTCAAGAATTGTAAACACTTTCATCTGAGTTTGTATGATCCTAAAATATATTTTCTGAAATGTTTTCTTTTGGACATTACTTTGGATCTTTCATTTCGTAACTTTCCTTTGTTAAACTCAGTAATGCCATGTGTCTTAGTGGTTGTTATGGTGAAACATACCTATTCCTCAGGCAATGGACTCTCCCTCCTATATTAATAAGAGTTTACAGGAAGTTCTTGAGAAGTTCTTGGGAGGTTCATAGGAGTTCTTTAGAGCTTTTTTGGAGTTCAGTAGAACTACTAAGCAGTCGATATTAGTCGGCAGTTAGCCGAATACTAAGGAGTCATCTTTCAGTGGAAGATTACCAAGTTCCTAACATTTTGAGTATGTTAAGTCAATTAGAAACCGACATAGCATGATTATAACCTTCAGTGCAGAAAACTACACCACAACATTGGTTTTATCATCTTGCCTGAGGTAAAAAAAAAAAAAAAAATTGGATGTGCATCGTGGTGCAGTGGATATCGGCTCGGAACGAGAAATCGGGAAGCCGAGTTCGAATTCCAGTCGAATTCCTTGCATTCACTTACACGCAAATACCCTTGGGACAGGTATTAATCCGTCTCTTCCTTCCAGTTATGGGTTAAATAATAGGACAGATTGGGTTCTATAGCCTTGGTTGGCAACTAGTCAACTGCAGAAAGCAATGGCAACCTACTGCGGGATAATCTTCTGCCCAGTCAGTCATGTCTCTTTCGAGACATGATCGCCCAAGCGTATATCACGTATGGCACTTAACTGACTGACTGACTCTTCCTGGTAATATACCAATTTACGACAATTCCGTTGTTTGTATTTATTCCACAATAATTCTGTACATGCAACATAACAGTGTCTAAGTAACGTTTTGCCTGGCATAAAGACTCGTTTGTTTTGAAGAAAGAACATTCAAGTAAAACTGTAAGAGTTTTCTAATTCTTTGATTTTCAGCTGCCGTTCTCTGCCCTCCGGGACAGTTCCAGTGTAAGAATACCAATTGTACATTCTCTTTCCGTGTGTGTGACCTGCATGATGACTGCGGAGATGGATCCGACGAAGAGAATTGTGACAAGCACCAGTGTCCCCCGTGGCAGTGGAAATGTAAAAATCACAAATGCATTCCAAAAAGTTGGCGATGTGATGAAGAAGATGATTGCGGTGATGAATCTGATGAGGCGCCTGGGCAATGCAGTAAGTTACAAACGTCATGGGCAACAAAATTGGGCCCTACAATGTCTCTCTTTTTTAATTGACATGACACAGTGAATTAAAATCTTAAAGAACTGCACTACCTTTCCACGGTGCCCAGGGGTCACCTGTTTGCCTCGTTCAGAAATTAATCTCTTGAAGTCGTTTGACTAAGTAAGAATAATTCTAGTTTTTTAGCACAACTACACAGGAGACACCTGATGAGGATTGAAATTCTTACTCGGCAGTAATTTTCAACCAGACTTAACTTGTTGACCATAACACCTAGAAATCCTTTTCCTAAACTAAGCTTTTATTCCTTTTTCCCTTCGTCATTTATTTCTTCTTCCTAATTTCTTCATTCTTTTATTTTTTCTTCCAAATTTCTTCATTTTTTTATTTCTTCTTCCTAATTTCTTCATTCATTCATTTCTCCTTCCTAATTTATTCATTCTTTTTCTTCTTCCTAATTTCTTCATTCTTTTATTTCTCCTTCCTAATTTATTCATTCTTTTTTTTCTTCCTAATTTCTTCATTCTTTTTTCTTCTTCCTAATTTCTTCATTCTTTTTTCTTCTTCCAAATTTCTTCATTCTTTTTTCTTCTTCCAAATTTCTTCATTCTTTTTTCTTCCTCCTAATTTCTTCATTCTTTTTTCTTCTTCGTAATTTCTTTTTTCTTGCTCCCAATTTTTTCATTCTTTTATTTCTTCTTCCTAATTTCTTCATTCTTTTATTTCTGCCTCCTAATTTCTTCATTTTTTTTTCTTCTTCCTAATTTCTTCATTCTTTTTTCTTCTTCCTAATTTCTTCATTCTTTTTTCTTCTTCCTAATTTCTTCATTCTTTTTTCTTCTTCCTAATTTCTTCATTCTTTTTTCTTCTTCATAATTTCTTTTTTCTTGCTCCTAATTTTTTCATTCTTTTATTTCTTCTACCTAATTTCTTCATGCTTTTATTTCTTCTTCC
Organism: Ascarosepion bandense; assembly: GCA_037127315.1. Taxonomy (NCBI): domain Eukaryota; kingdom Metazoa; phylum Mollusca; class Cephalopoda; order Sepiida; family Sepiidae; genus Ascarosepion; species Ascarosepion bandense. Next base: position 47,042 of record JBBBDQ010001442.1, read on the forward strand.
TAATTCATTCATTCTTTTATTTCTTCTTCCTAATTTCTACATTCTTTTATTTCTTCTTCCTAATTTCTTCATTCTTTTATTTCTTCTTCCTAATTCATTCATTCTATAATTTCTTCTTCCTAATTTCATCATTCTTTTATTTCTTCTTCCTAATTTCTTCATTCTTTTTTCTTTTTCCAAATTTCTTCATTCTTTTTTCTTTTTCCAAATTTCTTCATTCTTTTTTCTTTTTTCCTAATTTCTTCATTCATTTTTTCTTCCTCCTAATTTCTTCATTCTTTTTTCTTCTTCGTAATTTATTTTTTTTGCTCCTAATTTCTTCATTCTTTTATTTCTGCCTCCTAATTTCTTCATTCTTTTTTCTTCTTCCTAATTTCTTCATTATATTTCTTCTTCCTAATTTCTTCATTATTTTTTCTTCTTCCTAATTTCTTCATTTTTTTTCATCTTCCTAATTTCTTCATTCTTTTTTCTTTGTAACTTTCTTTTCTTGCTCATAATTTCTTCATTCTTTTATTTCTTCTTCCTAATTTCTTCATTCTTTTTATTTCTTCTTCCTAATTCATTCATTCTATAATTTCTTCTTCCTAATTTCATCATTCTTTTATTTCTTCTTGCTAATTTCTTCATTCTTTTTTCTTTTCCAAATTTCTTCATTCTTTTTTCTTTTTCCAAATTTCTTCATTCTTTTTTCTTTTTTCCAAATTTCTTCCCATTCTTTTTTCTTTTTTCCTAATTTCTTCATTCATTTTTTCTTCCTCTAATTTCTTCATTCTTTTTTTCTTCTTCGTAATTTCTTTTCTTGCTCCTAATTTCTTCATTCTTTTATTTCTGCCTCCTAATTTCTTCATTCTTTTTTCTTCTTCCTAATTTCTTCATTATATTTCTTCTTCGCCATTTGTTATTTTTTCTTCTTCTAATTTCTTCATTTTTTTCTTCTTCTAATTTCTTCATTCTTTTTCTTTGTAATTTCTTTTTTCTTGCTCATAATTTCTTCATTCTTTTATTTCTTCTTCCTAATTTCTTCATTCTTTTATTTCTTCTTCCTAATTCATTCATTCTATAATTTCTTCTTCCTAATTTCATCATTCTTTTGTATCTTCTTCCTAATTTCTCCATGCTTTTATTTCTTCTTCCTAATTACTCATTCTTTTCTTCTTCCCAATTTCTTCATTCTTTTATTTCTTCATCCTAATTTATTCATTCTTTTTTCTTCATCCTAATTTATTCATTCTTTTTTCTTTTCCTAATTTATTAATGCTTTTATTTCTTCTTCCTAATTCATTCATTCTTTTGTATCTTCTTCCTAATTTATTCATTCTTTTATTTCTCCTTCCTAATTTACTCATTCTTTTTCTTCTTCCTAATTCACCTTCATTCTTTTATTTCTCCTTCCTAATTTCTTCGTCTTTTATTTCTCTTCCTAATTTCTTCGGTCTTTTATTTCTCTTCCTAATTTCTTCATTCTTTTATTTCTCCTTCCTAATTTATTCATTCTTTTATTTCTTCTTCCTAATTTCTTCATTCTTTTTTCTTCTGCCTAATTTCTTCATTCTTTTTTCTTCTTCCTAATTTCATCGTTCTTTTATTTCTTCTTCCTAATTTCTTCATTCTTTTTTCTTCTTCTTAAATTTCTTCATTCTTTTTTCTTTTTTTTCTTCCTAATTTCTTCAATTCTTTTTTCTTCTTCCTAATTTCTTTCAATTCTTTTTTCTTCTTCCTAATTCCTTCATTCTTTTATTTCTTCTTTCTAATTTCTTCATTTTTTTTTCTTCCTTCCTTTTAATTTCTTCATTCCTTTTTTCTTCTTCTAATTTCTTCATTCTTTTTTCTTCTTCCTAAATTTCTTCATTCTTTTATTTCTTACTTCCTAAATTTCTTCATTCTTTTATTTCTTCTTCCAAATTTCTTCATTCTTTTTTCTTTCTTCCTTAATTTATTTCTTTTTTCTTCTTTCTTTTATTTCTTCTTCCAAATTTCTTCATTCTTTTTTCTTCTTCCTTAATTTATTTAACCTTTTTTCTTCTTTCTTATTTCTTCCAAATTTCTTAATTCTTTTTTCTTCTTCAATTTCTTTTATTTCTTCTTCCTAATTTCCTTCATTCTTTTATTTCTTCTTCCTAATTTCTTGATTCTTTTATTTCTGCCTCCTAATTTCTTCATTCTTTTTTCTTCTTCCTAATTTCTTCGGTCTTTTTTTTCTTCTTCCTAATTTCTTCGGTCTTTTATTTCTTCTTCCTAATTTCTTCGTTCTTTTATTTCTTCCTCCTAATTTATTAATTCTTTTTTCTCCCTCCTAATTTCTTCATTCTTTTTTCTTCTTCTTCTTAATTTCTTCGTTTTTTATTTCTTCTTCCTATTTTCTTCATTCTTTTATTTCTTCTTCCTATTTTCTTCCTTTTTTTTTCTTCTTCCTAATTTAAACATTCTATTTTCTTTTTCCTAATTTCTTAATTCTTTTATTTCTTCTTCCTAATTTCTTCATTCTTTTTTTCTTCTTCCTAATTTATTTAATCTTTTTTCTTCTTTCTTATTTCTTCTTCCTAATTCTTTCATTCTTTTATTTCTTCTTCCTAATTTCTTCATTCTTTTATTTCTTCTTCTTAATTTCTTCATTCTTTTATTTCTGCCTCCTAATTTCTTCATTCTTTTTTCTTCTTCCTAATTTCTTCGGTCTTTTATTTCTTCTTCCTAATTCATTCATTCTTTTGTATCTTCTTCCTAATTTACTCATTCTTTTTTCTTCTTCTTAATTTCTTCGTTTTTTATTTCTTCTTCCTATTTTCTTCATTTTTTTTTCTTCTTCCTAATTTAAACATTCTATTTTCTTTTTCCTAATTTCTTCATTCTTTTATTTCTTCTTCCTAATTTCTTCATTCTTTTATTTCTTCTTCCTAATTTCTTCATTCTTTTATTTCTTCTTCTTAATTTCTTCATTCTTTCTATTTTCTTCATTTTCTTCTTCCATTTCTTTTGCCATCATCTTTTTATCTTTTTCTAGCTTCTTCACATGGTGGTCCTGGGTATGACGGTAAACTGCATCTGGCAGCAAGGCCTCTGATTGGGAGTTTGTGAGGAGTGAGGAACCACCTCTTAATTGCTGTTGTTCCCAGGTCCGCCCTGACCTGGGGTGGTAACATCTTTTAGGGTCCCAGCTAATGGCAGATAGTTAACCTCCAAACTGGAGTCAAAACATTATGAAAGTATAAAAATACACTTTTATAGAAATATATACATTTTTGAAGAAAAAATTATTACCGTAACACATTTTTGAAAGGAAAAAAATTATTCTCAGTAAAACATTTTTGAATACAAAACTGGAAGACATTTTCAGTTTTCTAAAATAAAAAATAATAAAAACCAAAAAATTTCATTAAATTCTGACTAAATCACCCTTTTCCCTATAACTAAACATTTTTAAAAAATATCTTAAAACCCCACCTCTTTGGCATTAAATAACCCACATAGGTGTTGATATGCTGTTAAACAAAACTCAAACTTTTCTTATGGTCTTCATTCTTTTCTTTCTTCATCATCTATTTATTCAGTTATTTATTTTCCTTCATTTTTATCTTCTATATTTTAGTTTTTTTTATTGTTTCATTCCTTCATCTTTTCTTCATTCTTTTCTTTCATTTCTTTCTTCTTCATTCTTTGTTCATTTTTTTTATATCCATTCATCTTTTTTCACGTTTTTATAACTTTTTATATTTGTTTTGCTCTTTTTCTTCATAATTTCTTTGTTTATTCTTTTTCTTTTTCATTTCCTCATTTCTTTTTTTTTCTTTTTCATTTGTCATTTCCTCATTTCTTTTTTTTTCTTATTCTCATAAGCCAATTACTTAATATATCATAATTTCATTTTTTTTTTTTATATTTTTGTCCCTTTTATTGATCCTATTTTTTCTCCATCATCTATTATACTTTCTTATTCTTTTTCATTCTTTTCAAGAAAAAAGAAGACAAAGTGAGAGGAAGAATGAAAAAAGGAGAAAACCTACAACTACTAATATGATAATCTTTATCTTTTTGTTAAAATTTGTTCTCCACAATTTTCTATTGTCATTAAAAATAATCCGCATGATTAAAAGAAAATAATATTACTCAATACCTACTCATACATTTACTATTAAATTTGTATGAGGTCTTCTCCTATTGACTTCTTAAACTTTTGTCATTGACAACATAAAAGATAGACGAGCATATTAGATGTAACAACCCCTACCCCAACAAAAATTTATGAATGAAGACCCTAGCAATACTGGAAATGTTGTATAAGCTGGAGCCAAGGATGATGATTGGTCTTGAAAGATAGCGACAGACGGCACCAAAATGATGAATATCTTGTATTCTCTATACCAGGGTTCGGCAACCTTTTGGAGAAAGTGGGCCAGGCAGCTATACAAAGTCTCAAAGGAGGGCCATGATATCAAATGTACTGAAATAAATTGTCTCGACTTCAGACCACTCCGTCCAGAAGTCTGCCATCATCTAGATGTTTAAAGAAATAACAGTGAAATTAATGTTATATTATTTAAACAAGGTTCTTTATTTTATTATAAGACTTACAGGATAACAACAACTCTAAAAAAATGCAAATTTCCTTAAAATAACAAAAAACAGTCAGAAATGGTAAATTATCTAATAAGACATTTGTTTCTCTTTGTCTGACATCTTCTCCACATCAGTTGATGTATTTGTTGATAACAGGAACAAAACTTCACCCAAGTGGTCATCAGCCAACCTTGTTCTTAAACGATTTTTAAGATATTTCTTTTTCGTAAAAAGGTTGTTCTCTAGCATATATTTTTCCAAATAATGATACCATCATTTTCGCATTATTCAATAATTTTTTATATTTTCCGCTTGCCAAAATATATTTCTTAAGAAAGTCCGCAGTGGATTTGAAATTAAATTTTGATTTTAAAAAATCCTGGCATTGTTAGTCGCTAAACTCTAACTGATAATTTCTCTACTACTTTCTCAGCAAATTAATTAGATAATTAGTGTCAAGGTGTTGGAGGGCCTGACAAAAATTTCTTCGCAAGCCGGATGTGGCATGGGGGCTGGGGGGCTGGGGGTAGCCAACCCCTACTCCATTCTATGATGACATTCTTAATTTTGACAACAATCAAATATTTTTAAAACAATGTCTATTTTTCTTTAGCTAGACAGTTTGCATGTTTTTGCTGTTTCATAAAAATACACTTCTTCACCAGCTCAGATAATATAAAACAACTGAACATTTACGGGACATAAAAAAAATCTTTTCTTTAAAAATTGTTTTCATCAAAAGATTTCATAAGTTTTAACTGACAGTTGCAGTTGTTCCTTATAAGAAAAGGGGTTTTGTCATTACCATCCAGGTAAATTTTACAGAACCATTGGTAAAAGAGATGAAATTTTGGTAGGTCTTGAAGACAATTCTTTATCAGATCCCATAGGCTGGTGCTACAGATATAAATATCCTATTATAATTGTGATTGAACCCCACTTCGTTAGTTTGCATGGCCATTACACTCTGCCAATACCTCATAAATAATGGACTATTCTGTATTGATCACATGGAAAGAGAGGAAAAGACACTACTTGGTTTCAGGGAGAAAGAGAAAGAAAAGAAGATACAAGTAGAGAGAGTGAATCAAATTAAGCTGAAAAAAAAAACAAATAGTACACTTTGATCTTTGCCAAAAAGGCTGAGAAACTATGGTGACCCCCAATAAAAGCACTATTTTTCTAACGAAAAATGTCTAGTAATAGACACCAAGTCGGGCAATTTCCAAAATTCCATTAACCATAGATAAAATAAATTCATCTACTGAATTTTTAAGTTACTATTAAGCACAATATTATTAAAAACAGGATTTTGGCAATTAAATTTTGTTTCTATAAATTGGAGAGTTGGGCACTGCCATGTCAATCCTCATCCAATCAATTCAATATTCATAGCAATAAAGGAACCTCAGGTTGCAAAATATGACTGGTCACCCTGTGACCAGCTCACTCAATATGACCTCTCACCAGGTGACCAGCTCACTCAATATGACCTCTCACCAGGTGACCAGCTCACTCAATATGACCTCTCACCCTGTGACCAGCTCACTCAATATGACCTCTCACCAGGTGACCAGCTCACTCAATATGACCTCTCACCCTGTGACCAGCTCACTCAATATGACCTCTCACCCCGCGACCAGCTCACTCAATATGACCTCTCACCCTGTGACCAGCTCACTCAATATGACCTCTCACCAGGTGACCAGCTCACTCAATATGACCTCTCACCCTGTGACCAGCTCACTCAATATGACCTCTCACCCTGTGACCAGCTCACTCAATATGACCTCTCACCCTGTGACCAGCTCACTCAATATGACCTCTCACCTGGCGACCAGCTCACTCAATATGAAAAAAAAAATTTTGCATGTGGAACTTGAGTTTTTTATTATTATCATCATTATTGAATGTTATGAAAAGATTATGTTTCTTATAGAATTATTAATGGATTGCTGGCTAACAAGATCATTTATGACAGTATTTTTTTTTTTTTCAGGTAATACAACCTGTAGGACTTCGCAATTCACTTGTGCAAATGGTGCCTGCATTCCGATGAAGTGGAAATGTGATTTTGATCAAGACTGTTTAGATGGTTCTGACGAAAGTTCCGACTTGAATTGTGGTAAGTAAATATGACAATAATTATTGTCCTCAACAACCTCCTTAGTGGCTCTTAGCAATGTTGTTTTTTTTTCTTACTATACCTCCCACTCCCTGTTTTATTATCTATTAATATACACTTGTTACATGGGATTACTCAGTGTTTAACTCTTGCCTTCAATATGCCTTGTTGTACACTTGACCATAATGACAAATATGCCTATCTGCTTAGTTGGAGCACCCAATATACATGCACTATTGTTATGGTAGCAGTTTTCACCCACTTGTTTCAAGTAAAAAGTACATGTTGCAAGAAAGTGAGGGTGGGGGGAGTCTTTCATCTCGTTGGGATTTCCATGGTTTGCTGGACCCCAAATAAAAATCATCCGGTTTTGATTTGTTGTGTACTCGCTGAGACAGGCTTCTTGAACCATTCAATATATAATTCAGTAGGTCGTGTTTTTTAGTTTCCTGGAAACTTACTGGAAAGGCAAACAAATTATGAGCAGAGATATGAAAAGAAATACTTGTGTAACAATCCTCGAGAAATTAATAATGTCGACAGTCCATAAAAATTACAATTAAACTCGGTTGAACTTTCCACTAACTTTTAGAGTTATCGAGAAAGGAATAATTTCAAAATTCAACAAATGCGTTTTGAGTTGCCATTTCTTTTAGCCTGAAAAGAGAAGAAACAGATGGAGTGACAAACAAAATTTTATATAACCACAAACAAACATAGTCTCTATTTTTTTTAACAGCTGTCTCTCATTGTTTTACAAGCATGTTCATGACATTTTCATAGAAATTTATGTTTTTATTGAAAGAAGGTTGTGAGGTAGTTTTCAACTGACTGCACAGAGTCAAATTTGTCATCCTTTAAATCATTCTGTAGAGACTGGACCAAATGAAAATTTGAAGTCAGAGACCATAACAAATGAAAATCTGAAGGGTCCAACTCAGACACCAGAGCAAATGCAAATCTGATGGGTCCAAGTCAGCGACTGGTGCAAGTGAAAATCTGATGGGCCCACGTCAGAGACCACAATGAATAAAAATCCGACGCTTTGTCAAAATCAGATGTTTTTCTTGAACCTAAGTCTCCTGCAATGGTGAAAGGCAATTGGGATATGATTTTCAAACTCTTAATAATCTCTTCTGTTAAAATCTTTGGTTTATTCACCATGATGGCAATAAATGTCTTCACTGATATCGAAAGTTTGCCCCAAGCATTGTTGATCATTTACATCAAAATCACCCTGATGAAATCTGCTAAACCACTTTTTAACTGTCCAAAGAGCTGAAGCACAATCAATATAAACCTTCCGAAGTCTTTGTTGCAGTTCCAACACTCTCTACTTTCCTAAATTCATTAAGTCTAATATGGCAAATGTGTAATTTTTTTATCCTCCATCTTTAAGGCATCCATTTGTAGACAAAACAGAAACATTTAACAAAGTCTGACTCATAACTGAGCCTCAAAACATCTCAAACTGGAACAGGCCAGAAATCAGCACCAAAACAAATGCCAGTGTCAAGTTGTGACCATTTTATTTTAAAAAGGAAAAGCGGGCACAAACTTTTGCAAGGATCTGATATATATTGAGCAAATTTTCAATCTAAAAAAGCATATGGTGAATTTTTTTAAAACTATTTCATCCCAGGCAAGGCAATAAAACCACTAAGATGCAATGATCAGACATATTATTAAGCTAGTTTATGATAAACTCAGTTATTAATACTGATGTTTTTTAATGAATTAATTATAACCAATCAACTGTTTTTGTTGATCATTCATCCTTGCTTTGAATATTGCTGCCAAATATGGTCAGGTGCTCCTGCTATATATTTAGACTTTCTTAATAAAATCCAAGGAGGAATCTGCAATGTTTCTCTCCAGAATCTATCTTACATATTTATAAGTCTACCATTCATCCATGCTTTGAATATTGCTGCCAAATATGGTCAGGTGCTCCTGCTATATATTTAGACTTTCTTAATAAAATCCAAGGAGGAATCTGCAATGTTTCTCTCCAGAATCTATCTTACATATTTATAAGTTTACCATTCATTCATGCTTTGAATATTGCTGCCAAATATGGTCAGGTGCTCCTGCTATATATTTAGACTTTCTTAATAAAATCCAAGGAGGAATCTGCAATGTTTCTCTCCAGAATCTATCTTACATATTTATAAGTCTACCATTCATCCATGCTTTGAATATTGCTGCCAAATATGGTCAGGTGCTCCTGCTATATATTTAGACTTTCTTAATAAAATCCAAGGAGGAATCTGCAATGTTTCTCTCCAGAATCTATCTTACATATTCATAAGTCTAGCATTCATCCATGCTTTGAATATTGCTGCCAGATATGGTCAGGTGCTCCTGCTATATATTTAGAGATTCTTGATAAAATCCAAGGAGGAATCTGCAATGTTTCTCTCCAGAATTTGTCTTACATATTTATAAGTCTACCATTCATTCATGCTTTGAATATTGCTGCCAAATATGGTCAGGTGCTCCTGCTATATATTTAGACTTTCTTAATAAAATCCAAGGAGGAATCTGCAATGTTTCTCTCCAGAATCTATCTTACATATTTATAAGTTTACCATTCATTCATGCTTTGAATATTGCTGCCAAATATGGTCAGGTGCTCCTGCTATATATTTAGACTTTCTTAATAAAATCCAAGGAGGAATCTGCAATGTTTCTCTCCAGAATCTATCTTACATATTTATAAGTCTACCATTCATCCATGCTTTGAATATTGCTGCCAAATATGGTCAGGTGCTCCTGCTATATATTTAGACTTTCTTAATAAAATCCAAGGAGGAATCTGCAATGTTTCTCTCCAGAATCTATCTTACATATTTATAAGTTTACCATTCATTCATGCTTTGAATATTGCTGCCAAATATGGTCAGGTGCTCCTGCTATATATTTAGACTTTCTTAATAAAATCCAAGGAGGAATCTGCAATGTTTCTCTCCAGAATCTATCTTACATATTTATAAGTCTACCATTCATCCATGCTTTGAATATTGCTGCCAAATATGGTCAGGTGCTCCTGCTATATATTTAGAGATTCTTGATAAAATCCAAGGAGGAATCTGCAATGTTTCTCTCCAGAATTTGTCTTACATATTTATAAGTCTACCATTCATTCATGCTTTGAATATTGCTGCCAAATATGGTCAGGTGCTCCTGCTATATATTTAGACTTTCTTAATAAAATCCAAGGAGAAACCTGCAATGTTTCTTTCCAGAATCTATCTTACATATTTATAAGTCTAGCATTCATCCCTGTTTTGAATATTACTGCCATATATGGTCCAGTGATCTTGTTATGTATTTAGAGATTCTTAATAAAATCCAAAAAATCAGCAGAGTTGTCAGTCCTAACCTGGTATCTCACCTTCACTCACTTTCCCACTATTGTAATGTTGTTTCCCTGTGACCTTTCAATAAAAACTTTTATGGTGACTGTTTGGATGAACTTCCCTCTAATGCACCTAGACTTGATGAAATTAAGTGCAGTTCTAAATTGTTGGCAAAGTTTAATCATTTTATAATTGAAATGTCTAAATGTAAGTGTAAGTTCTATGCTAACAGTTTCATCTCTCACTTGTGGAACTCTCTTCCAGCTTCTTAATTTCCATTCAACTTTGATCTTCAAAAATTTAAATGCAATGTCAATCGTTATCTTCTGTCTTCTTAATTCCTGTTCTTTTTATTGTTCTCTCTCCTTAATTATGTTTTCTTCTTCTCATATTATTATAAGTCCTATGCTAACAGTTCCTTCTCTCGCTTGTAAAACTTTTATCCAGCTTCTTGCTTTCCACTCTTCTTTGATCTTCAAAAATTTAAATGCAATGTCAATGGTTATCTACAGTTTTCTTACTTTTTGTTTTTTTCATTGTTCTCTCTCCTTAATAGTGTTTTTTTCTCTCATATTCTCTAACACTCAGTAATACTTTGTGTCTTAGTGGCTTTATTGCTTCACTTGGGGTGAAATAATTAAAACAAAAAATAAATAAATTTCAGTTAATTTTGCTTAATATCTTTCAGCCAATCGAACTTGTCCTCCAAACTGGTACAATTGTGCAACAAACTACAGGTGTGTCCCTAGGTCCTATCTCTGCGATGGAGATGACGACTGTCGAGATAATTCCGATGAAGCAAGTGAGAACTGTGCAACCTGTAATCCTAGCCAGCAATTCCGATGCGGCAATGGCCGTTGCATCCCCAAGCGGTGGATGTGCGATTTTGACAACGATTGTAAAGATGGCTCAGATGAAAAGCCTTCGATTTGCCGTAAGTCATCATTACATAGATTTTATTTCACATCTTTTTTTATGTTGTGTCTCAATTAGTTTCTCTCCGTTCATGTTCTGCCATTTGTTCACACAAACTTAATAGTTAAAAGAATGAATAGTCAGTAGTTTTTAAATCAGTCTATGTTGTGTCGGAGGGATGCTGTGATGCAGTATATATCGGCTCAGAATGAGAAATTGGTGAGCTGAGTTCGAATTCCTGTTAAATTCCTTGTATTCACTTACGCACAGATACCCTTAGGAAAGGTGTTAATCCATCTCATCCCTCCAGTTATGGTTTAAATAATAGAACAGATTGGGTTCTATAGCCTTGGCTGGCAACCAGCCTACTGTAGAAAGCAATGACAACCTACTGTGGGATAATCTTCTGCCCAGTCAGTCATGTCTCTTTCGAGACATGATCGCCCAAAGTGTGTATCACATATGGCCCTTAACTGACTGACTGAATATAATAGTTGAAAACATGATTAAAGCTTCTACTGGGTATAAAGTGGTGGTTCAGTTTTATATTGTTATGAAGTAGTAAACTGATCCCCCACTAATTACTACTTAATAATATAATACATCTCTTCCCACTCTAGCTATGAGTCAAATAACAGGACAGATTGGGTTCTATAGCCTTGGCTGGCAACTATTCTACGGCAGAAAGCAATGACAATCTACTGTGGAATAATCTTCTGCCCAGTCAGTCATATCTCTTTCGAGACATGATCGTCCATAGCGCGTATCACGTATGACACTTGACTGAGTTCAAATTCTAGTCAAATTTGTTGCATTCACTTATGCACTATCTGGCAGCAAAGCCTCTGATTGGGAGGTTGTGAGAAGCATGGAACCACCTCTTAATTGCTGTTGTTCCCAGTTCGACCCTGACCCAAGGTGGTAGCAGCTGTTAGGGTCCCAAATATGGACAAATAGTTAATCCCCAGACTAGGGTTAAAACATTATGAAAGTATAGAAATAGACTTTTATAGAAATATATACATAAAAATAGACATTTATAGAAAAATAAACATTTTTGAAAGAAAAATTATTACCAGCAATAGATATTTGAATACAAAACTGGAAGACATCTTCAGTTTTCTAAAATAAAAAAAAACAAATAATAATAAAAATAAAAACATTTTCATCAAAATCTGACTAAATCAACCTTCTCACTATAACGAAACATAAAAAAATATATCTAAAGACCTTACATTTTTGGTGCTAACCCTAACCCACAGAGGTGTATATGCCATTAAACAAAACTCAAACTCACTTATATACAAATACCCTTGAGAAAAGTATTAATTCATCGCATCTCCTTCCAGCTATGGATTAAATAGAAGGATAGATTGGGTTCTATAGCCTTGGTTGCCAACCAGTCTACTGCAGAAATTAACGGCAACCTACTGCAGGAGAATTTTCTGCCTAGTCAGTTATGTCTCTTTCAAGACATGATCACCCAAGCATGTATCACGTATGCAGCACAAACCAGATACCATTGATAATGTTCAGTTTCTTCCTATCAAATACTAGTGACTTAAAAATTACCACCCACATCTATTGAACAGGTTAAGAGGCTCATCCCTTGTTCCCTGTTTAGGATGTGGTTTCCGGCTTTCTCTTTTCCAATCTTTTCACTATTACAAAAAAAATTTAGATTTTCTTTTGTTTTTCTGATTTCTCAATGTTTATTTTCATTATGGTTTTAAATATTTAGGTTGACAAGGGTTTGCATATGTAATTTTCCTTAATTTCTCATTAATGGCTTTTGTCCGGCCTGTGACCCATCATTATAACATGATCCGGCCCGTGAGGTTGAATGAGTTGCCGACCCCAGATGTCATTCTTAGCCAATCATCATGTTGACTGGACTGCTTCAGAGAACATGCAAATCAATTTCATTGCTGATAAATCCTAAAGCTAGTGAGTTGAATAGATGTAGCAATATGAGTTTGAGATTTGTTTAACAGCATATCAACACCTCTGTGGGTCATTTAATGCCAAAAAGGTGGGGTTTTAAGGTATACTCTTTTAATGTTTGGTTATAGTGAGAAGGTTGTTTTAGTCAGATTTTGACGAAAATTTATTTTTTTCTATTTCAGAAAACTGAAGATGTCTTCTAGTTTTGTATTCAAAAATGTATTGCGGCATTAACTTTTTTCCTTAAAAAATGTGTAATGGCAACAATTCTTTTCCTTAAAAAATGTGTTGCTAATATTTTTCCATCAAAAATGTATATTTTTATATAAAAGTCTATTTTTAAATTTTCTAAGTGTTTTGACCCCAGTTTTGGAGTTAACTATTTGCCCACAGCTGGGACCCTAATAGGTGCTACCACTCTGGGTCAGGGTGGATCTGGGAACAACAGCAGTTAAGAGGTGATTCCGTTTTCCTCACAACATACCAATTAGAGGTCTTGCTGCTGGATGCAGTTTACCATCATACCCAGGACCTGTAGCAATATGAGTCAGCTGTGGTATTTGTTAAACTGAAAACAGTGAGACATCGCAAAAATAGATACGGAACATTTATTTTTGACTGACGGTTATCAGTAACTGAAGTCAACTTTGCAGTACAGAGCAAGAGACTTAGACTGAAAGAAAGTCACAGAAGGAAAATAAACGACTTTTTTAAATGAAAATGACAAGACAAAGAAAATTGTCATCTCTAGAAGCTATGTCTGGATTTGTCATCGGAGGCCACAATTTAAACAACCTAAGGTACGCAGATGATACAGTGCTAATAGCAGACACAGAAAGGAAACCAACAAGACCTCCTACAGAAGGTAGCTGAAGTGAGTGATAAGAAAGGACTACAAATAAACTGCAAGAAAACTGAATGCATGGTCATCAGTAAAAAGGGCAGCCCAATATGCCAAATACAGGTTGGGGATACTAGAATCAAGCAGGTACAAAAATTTAAATACCTGGGAAGCGTTATAACAGAAGACGGAAAGTGTGACACAGAGATCTGAAGGCGAATTGGCATGGTGTAGGAAGCATTCCAGAAGTTGAGTAAGGTATTAAGAAACAGGACAATTTCGCTAAAAACCAGGAAGAGAGTACTGGATTGCTATGTGCTGTCCATTCTTCAATAAGGGCACATAGAAGAAAAAGAAGGTTTCAAACTGTTATTGAAAATTGTACCACAAATGAACCATACACACACATCAAACAAAAATGAAACATATATACCTATACATACGAGTACAAATAGTTGCAAACATATACACTTACGTACATACACATGTGGTATTCATGAGGCATGTATGTATAATGCACGTATGTTTAACTGCATTTTATTCCATCCCCGGCCTCTTTCGCTTTATCGTTCCTTTCGCTTCTGTTAGCTTTTAATGTAGCCAAGGGTCATAACAAATATCTATCCATTATTTGACATTAAACGTAGGCAACGCAACTTGTAATCAGGCTTGTGGGCCGGTCAAAATGCCTTTGTGGGTTGCCAACCCTTGCCTTACATGTTCACTAGCCTTTGCGTATTTTTTATAGCACACTGTACACATCATGTGACTGTATGAGTTTTCTCCTCTCTAACTGCGTAGGCAACGCAACTTGTAATCAGGCTTGTGGGCCGGTCAAAATGCCTTTGTGGGTTGCCAACCCTTGCCTTACATGTTCACTAGCCTTTGCGTATTTTTTATAGCACACTGTACACATCATGTGACTGTATGAGTTTTCTCCTCTCTAACTGCGTAGGCAACACAACTTGTAATCAGGCTTGTGGGCCGGTCAAAATGCCTTTGTGGGTTGCCAACCCTTGCCTTACATGTTCACTAGCCTTTGCGTATTTTTTATAGCACACTGTACACATCATGTGACTGTATGAGTTTTCTCCTCTCTAACTGCAGGCGTATTGTTTTGCCTTGAGGGGGTTGCCTAAAATAAACACTTTACAAAATCTATTTCCATCATTCTCAGCTGGAAATAGCCTACTTTTGATTCAGAACGAGGCTAACATCTGTTTTTCATTGCTATTTGCATTGTCTTTCGTTCAACATTAGGTGAGATACAGAATTTTTTCAATTGAACGTAGATTTCTTTTAATGTTTTCGGACAAAAAAGACCATTCCTGTATTCAAATTAGCTATTCCTGAAGAAATCATTTTTTGGGGGAAGATACTGCTGGGGAAGTGGTTGTAGTTGCCGATGAGGAGTGTAACTGTCAATAATAGTGATAGCAATATACCGAGTGAATACTATCGTACATGGATTTTAAGGGAAGTATTGGTCCAATGTGGTACAGTGGATATCGGCTTGGAACGAGAAACCGGGGAGCTGAGTTCCAATTCTAGTTGAATCCATTGTATTCACTTATGTACAAATACCCTTGGGAAAGGTATTAATCCATCTCTTCCTTCCAGTTATGGGTTAAATAGCAGGACAGATTGGGTTCTATAGCCTCGATCGGCAACCAGTCTACCGCAGAAAGCAATGGCAACCTACTGTGGGATAATCTTCTGCCCAGTCAGTCATGTCTCTTTCGAGACATGATCGCCCAAGCGTGTATCACGTATGGCACTTAACTGACTGACTGAATATAATAGTTGGAATAATGATTAATGATTCTACTGGGCATAAAGTGGGGGATCAGTTTATTACTTCATAACAATAGGAAACTGATCCCCCATTAATTACTACTTAATAATATAACACATCTTTTCCGCCTCTAGCTATGAGTCAAATAACAGGACAGATTGGGTTCTATAGCCTTGGACGGCAACCAGTCTACCGCAGAAAGCAATGGCAACCTACTGTGGGATAATCTTCTGCCCAGTCAGTCATGTCTCTTTTGAGACATGATCGCCCAAGCATGTATCACGTATGGCACTTAACTGACTGACTGGTCCTGATGGCATTTCTTGGGACAACTCTTTGACAAAATAATAACTTTTCAATGTGACAAATACAGGGTGTCCATAAAGTTGATGCGTACTTTAAAAATTTATAACTTTATTTGTATTTGCGATAGAAATAATTTGTAAAACGGATTAGAAAGAAGTAAATCTATATTTTTTAAGGTTTTATTGAAATTTTATTCAAGTTTCCACATGTCCTCCATCATTAGCAATACAAAGGGTAATACGATTTTGCTGTTCACGGAAAACATTTGCCAACTGATTTACAGTAATGCCTGAAATCACATTAGTAATTTTAGCTTTCAAATCTTCTAATGAACTAGGTTTGGTTGCATACATAATTGTTTTCACATGTCCCCATAAAAAGTCTAATGGAGTCACATCTGGTAAACATGATGTCAATAAAATGGTCCACCCCTTCCGATCCAATTCCTGATTTAGAAACTGTTTGACACGCAGAGCAAAGTGACAAGGAACTCCATCTTGTTGATTTATAACATTTTTTTACAAGTTATTTCTCTCACAAATACAAAGAAAGTTATAAATTTTTTAAAGTGCACACAAACTTTATGGACACCCTTTGTATATATGCTAGTCAGGTGAAGAAAAAGAGATGAGCAAATTCATATGTGAACACGTGAAAGGACATCACCTTTGATGAAACTAGGGCATTTATACCAGTTTTGCTTCTGACTGGACTTACTAAACACTCATCATTTGATCTGTTCTGGTCTGTGGAGGATTTTATCAAGATGCCAAAATTCAGACACAGTGTGGTGGGTGGCAAGGTAGACTGCACCCCCAGAATTCCATAGACAGCAATAAAAGAAAGTCAACACATTCACGCTTTCAATATCAAAAACACATCTAGATCATAATGTACTACATCCAAATATTAGTTATTCTTTCTTTTATCAGTCTACAAAAACCCAAATCTATATGCAAGATACAAAGAAAGTTAAAACAATTTTAAAACACTAGGTGCTTATGTTTTTGCCCCCAGCCAAATCGTTGGGGTTCATGTTTTTTTACCCCACCCACCAAAAATAGTAGGTGCTCATGTTTTGCCCCCCAAATGGTAGGTACTCATGGTTTTTGCCCCCTCCAAATAGTAAATGTTTATTTGCTTCCCCATCAAAAAAATAGAGATGCTCATGTTCCCCCCCCCCCCCCAAATAGGTGCTAATGTTCTTTTGTTGCCAAACCTATATATAGTAGGTGCTCATTTCTTTTGCTACCCCCCAAAATAATAGGTGCTCATGTTTTTTAGCCCCCTCCCAATAATAGGTGCTCCTGTTTTTGCCTCCCTTTACAAATAGTAGCTGCTCATATTTTGGGGCCCTCCAAAAAATAGGTGCTTATGTTTTTACACCCTGCCAATAGTAGGTGCTCATGTTTTTTTAGCCCCCTCAAAAGAAATGCAATTGCAAGTTAAAGAATTTTAGAGAAAACTCAATGTTCATGGCCTTTCCACACTTTCCTGTTTCTTCTATCTCATAACCCTTCTCCAGTTTTCTAAAAAGCATACCTTTACTCTGAAAGTATAAATTATGTTTCAAATATTTAGATTTCAGCATTAAACAACCCATAGAGATGTTGATATGCCACCAAAAAGATCAATCAGTCAACAATACATATTTAAAGCAAAATGACCAACAATACATTTTATCTGCAGTTGTAGAAATACAATTTCTTTCAAAATATATTTAGTTGAAGCCATAAAATTATGTTCTAAATATTTAGATTTTGTGATAAAATTGCCCATACAGGTGTTGATATACTGCTCAACAAATTCAACTAACTTTTCTTAATAAAACTACTATAACAATGTGAGATATTTACAAACAACAATGATAAAAAAAAAAGCAGTATAAAACTAAATGGTTTGACTTGGTTGTGCCCGTAGCCACATCGGATGCAAGAAATTAAAAAATACTAATTTAAAGTTAAGCCTCTTTGACGTTTCTCTTAGTGTATAATTATAATCAACATCTGTATTTCATTCTCCGTTCCTCCATATGATTCCCATCAATAGAAATATTATTCACTAGCAGTATAGCCCGGCGTTGCTCGGGTGTAATGAAAGCTTTAAAACTAATCCATGGTCCTGTAGCTCAGACTCAGCCTAAAGAATATTTGTGTGAAATTTGGTGAGAATTATGGATTTGTATAAAGGACATACAGACAGATAAACAGACACACACACAAACATCTTACCTTTTATATATATATATATATATATATATATATTATTGATTTTCTGCACTATTGTAAGAACTGCAACCTTGAAACTTCTGAATATCATTTCTTATGTCTTTGTCTATGAATGTATCAAATTTGATTAAAATCGGACCACTCCTTCTATAACCCTCGATTTTTTTTCGATTATCGATTTTCGATATTTATCGGGGGTTCCTTGACACAAACAAAACCTAGCTAAGAACACTCGCAGACACTTATAGTACAACTGTGTAAATTTTCAAGAAAATTAGTTCAGCCGTTTCAGAGTCTATAGGTAACAAACATACACAAAGTTCCATTTATAAATAAGTTTAGATACAAAACAAAAACACTGTAAAATATTCAGCCTTTTATATATATATATATATATATATATATATTATCGATTTTCTGCACCATTGAAACACACATACACACACATAGACAATGTTCCATTTATAAATAAGTTTAGATTCTGAAGAAGTCCTTTTGAAAGCCGAACCACATCATACAGGATTTTCTTTTTGTCATAGAGTTCATACATAAGAGTAAGTGTAATTACAAGCCACGAAAAAAAGATGATGTTAATAAGACGATTTCATCAAAGAAATTTAATTAAAGGTTGTAATTCTTCAGATACTTTGGGGTTTTGTCTTTTGCAGTGCATAAATACCGTTCCTGTTCAGAATCAGAATTTCAATGCAGAAGCAAGAAATGCATCCAAGGCAAATGGCGTTGTGACTACGACAACGACTGCGGAGATGAGAGTGATGAAATAAACTGCGGTAAATTTCTTGTTTAAACATTTCCAAAAACTTTACTCTGTGATCCTTGTCAGGTGTTTGCATCATGCCCCTGAATCTTTACACCTCACTGTGTCGTGCCACGTGCTTTTTGATTAAGTTGTCAGATCATCAGCCCAAGTTTCATGCATCATGTGCCCTTTGATTATACCATGTCTCTTAGCATCAGGTCGGGTGTCTTTCCGTCATGTGTCTCCATCATGTGATAACTTTTGACATCAGGTCATGTGTCATTGCATCATGTGTCATTGCATCATGTCTTTTGGCATCAAGCTTTGTGTCATTGTATTGTGTATTCATCATGCCATGTCTTTTGATATGTGTCAATTGTTACGAGGGGGCATTTATATACAAAAAATAATAATAATGTCTAAAAGGTTGCAGTAAGGGATTCTATTGAGTCCTACCAGTTATTTCAAAAAAGTTTTAATTCAGAAAATAATCTTAAAAATAAGGAAATTAGACATAGAACGTTTGGAAGGTACTAGAATGATCGAGAATGTTCCAGTAAAATCAAGAGAATTTGAAAGGTTCTCAAAATATGCAAATTAGGTGTTAGCCCCTATAAAATAGGTTTTGGGCAGAGAATAGTCAGTTGTTACCAGGGTTTGCTGACATTATCAACTCCGGTTGTGATTCAATGATTTATATCCAGTCGAAAGAATCTATAGTCACCGACCAACTAAAACCTGAAAGAGAACCTCATGGAACTATATGGGTAAATACATATTTTTGACTCTTTCATTGACCAAGTTAATAATTATTCTTTATATACTCATTTGAGGATTTCCAAAAAGTATAGTACTTAACTTCCTTGCCAACTTAACTGGGTAAAGCTACTGACCTTACCTTCCCCTTCTCTCCTTGTAACACTTGCCAGTAGTAAACTCTATGTTTCTTGTTTTGAATGCAACAAAAATTGTATATTTGTAAATATTTTATTTGGTGTGTTTTTGTAAATTAAATATTTGTCTGTGATTTATCTCTGAGTTTTGATCAATCTTTTTTTTCCTTTTGTTATACTTAACTTGTAACAAAACTGGGGGCTCGTCTGGGATTAAAAAAAAAATTTTTGTTACATGTTAAGTGTAACAAAAGGAAAAAAAATGATTGACCAAAACTCAGAGATAAATCACAGACAAATATTTAATTTACAAAAACACACCAAATAAAATATTTACAAATATACAATTTTTGTTGCATTCAAAACAAGAAACATAGAGTTTACTACTGGCAAGTGTTACGAGGAGAGAAGGGGAAGTAAGGTCAGTAGCTTTACCCAGTTAAGTTGGCGAGGAATTTAAGTGCTATACTTTTTGGAAATCCTCAAATGAGTATATAAAGAATAATTATTAGTTTGGTCAATGAAAGAGTCAAAAATATGTATTTACCCTTATAGTTCCATGAGGTTCTCTTTCAGGTTTTAGTTGGTCGGCGACTATAGATTCTTTCGACTGGATATAAATCATTGAATCACAACCGGAGTTGATAACATCAGCAAACCCTGGTAACAACTGACTGTTCTCTGCCCAAAACCTATTTTTATAGGGGCTAACACCTAATTTGCATATTTCTAGAACCTTTCAAATTCTCTTGATTATACTGGAACATTCTCGATCATTCTAGTACCTTCCAAACATTCTATTTCTAATTTCAAAATAGTGCAAAAAAATATAATAAAAAAACAAACAAACTTAAAATTTAAAAAACAAACTTAAAAATTTATAATTCCTTAATATTTGCAATAAGTAACATTACATGATTTCGGCTGAATTAACTAAAAAGAGCTATCACTTTTTCTCGGTTTAAGACAAATTTAATCTTTATCACTATCAAAAATGGATTGCTTTTGTGGGGGGGGGGGGCTGGAGGTTTTTTTCTAAATCTATTCCCTTGATTTCCTCGTCTAGGCCAAATTACTTGTCCAGTGGGTAAGTTCCGATGCAATACTGGATATTGTGTCCACCAAACTGCAGTCTGCGATGGTCACCGAGATTGTCAAGATGTTTCCGACGAACTCAACTGCACAGCTCGTTATCCCAATGGCAAATATTGCCCAGAAAACGTTTTTGAATGCAAAAATACAGTAAGTGAACACTTTGTTGTTTTTCTTCTTCTCAAGCCTTCCACAGAAAATTGGTCAATTTAGTTTATTTCATTTAATCAGTTTATGAGTGATTTAATGCTGAAACCTGATTCAGTTACAAAATTAATCTTAAAACTTCCTCATTATTCATATGCTCAGTTCATGGTATTCTCATCATCCTTCTGTAGATTGCAAAGTTGGCTGGGGTTTCGGAATACACCGACAGCACTTATGCAAAGGAAGAAATCCTCCCCAATGAGTTGTCCTGGGTATGACAATAAACTGCATCCGGCAGCAAGGCCTCTAATTGGGAAGTTTTTTGAGGAGCCTAAAACCACTTCTTAATTGCTGTTCTCAGATCCACCCTGACCCAGGGTGGTAGTACCTGTTATAGGCAAAGAGTTAATAGTATTCCAGCCCTGTTTTAGTTTGAAATGGTTCAAATTAGTTTTCAACTTTGATTAAATTCGACAAAACCAAGTAAAGTATACTTTTTTTCATTTTTTTTTTTTTTTAATGTATATATCTCTCCCCACTTGGCCTATGTATCCTCCTGTCTGTATATAAAACATACTTTTTTCTCTTCTCTCTCTCTCTCTCTCATTCCCCTCCCCCCTTTTTTTCTATCTTTTTTCTTATCCTCCCTTCTTTTCCACTAAGGTTTTTTTTTTGCCTTTTCTTTCCGCAAGTTTACCTTCTGGATTCCTTACCTCCCCCCCCCCACACACACACTCAAACAAATTTTTTGAATGTTTCATAATATTAATGCTTGCCAACAGTAGTGAATCTCTCCCCCTCCATCCTGGCCCATTTTTTCTCCTCTCTGTGAATTTAAAATACTTTTTTTCTCTCCTCTTTCCCTCTTACCCCTTCCTCCTTTTCTTCTTTTTCTTCCTCCTTTTCTTTCCTTCTTATTTTCCTTTTCTATTTGCTATGCTTTTCTTTTTTTCTTTTTGCAAGCTTACTTCCAGTCTCTTTACCAACATACACACTCAAATTTTTTAATTTTCCACAAGATTAAAGATCGTCGATGAAGCAAATTCAATTCGCTGAAATGATCACATGATCCTAATTCTGAATTTTTTATATGTAAAAAATATATATATTGTGTATTTGGGCATCAATCACTCTTTTATGTCAGTCAGTTAAGTGCCATACGTGATACACGCTTGAGCGATCATGTCTTGAAAGAGACATGACTGACTGGGCAGAAGATTATCCCGCAGTAGGTTGCCATTGCTTTCTGCAGTAGACTGGTTGCCAGCCAAGGCTATAGAACCCAATCTGTCCTGTTATTTAACCCATAACTGGAAGGAAGAGATGGATTAATACCTTTCCCAAGGGTATTTGCGCGTAAGTGAATGCAATGAATTCAGCTGGAATTCGAACTCGGCTTCCTGATTTCTTGTTCACGAGCCGATATCCACTGCACCAAAACGCACATCCTCCTCTTTTATGTAGGTTTCATTAAATATGAGAGACAAGGTATTGTGATTACATTTTGTTAAGTAATTTTCATGTGATCTTATGATTTTTTTTATTTCAGAACATAAATTATATAAAAATTCACTGAATTTTTATTCGAGCAGTTTAGTCATGATCAAGGATGGATTTTATGTGTAACAAAATGTATGAAATGTTATGTATGTTTGTAGAGTAGTGTGTGTGTGTGTGTTTTATGTTTCGAACATGGTAAGCACATTGTGGTCATGTTCACAGATGATATTATTGATTGTTCGGTTTTTCCTTTTTTATTAATAATGCTTCCATTATTTTGTTTTTTTTTTGCATATGGATGCTGGCATGATATTGTGTTGTCAAGAAGTATGTTGCTGATAGATTTTTGTAGATTTTCTGTGTGTTTAAATGCGATCAAATTGAGCTCTGTTCTGAGAGATACAGCGAGAGTTTTCATGTCAATTTCGTAGTTTTTATTTTTAAGGAAACTATATATATATATATATATATATATATATATATATTTGTTACATTTGAAGCAGGAAGAAAATTTACAGTAATTTTTAGCAACACAGTTTTGCAGGTTAATTTTTGTTACCACAATTCACACCCTGAAGATGATCACAAAAGCAGATTGAAAGTATTTTGGAACATCAAGAAATGAATAATAAAATCAAGTGTCAAAGTTACAGCTAATGAGCTGTATCTTTTTTTTACATCTTTCAATTATAATATGCAAAAGATCATTCATGAGTCTAAACAGATATTATTAAAAATAAGCAGACACAATGTTTGCAATTTATTTAATCTGATATATATATATATATATATATATAGTGGCAAGGTAATAGACAACAGTCTAAATAGGCGTTAACTATGTTACGCATATAACAGGTGAGGCAAATTATGCTACTCAAATAGAAGCTAATTTCAAAAATGACATCCAGTCATCCAAGTTTTCGATCAATGAATGGCAAATGTTTCCTTGTCAGAAAATGGCTGTTATTATTATAGTGGGCCCATGCCATCAAAAATGAAAGCAACATATATATTGATGTACCTACTATTGAGTATCTTACATTAAGACATAAGGAAAAAATATAATCCAAACCTCTAAGTCTGACAAGAGGGAAATATATACATATATAAAATAAATTTTGATGTTCAAATCAGTTGTATGGCCATTTCTACATGAAATGTGTATGTATATATATATATATATATATATATATATATATATTAAAAAAGGATTAATTCAAAGATGTTGAATGGCCATTTCGATATGACGATCCCCACGGGGAGCGACACATCACCTCAGCAACAGAAAAAAACCTTTCAGAAACTGGAGAAAAATTAGTCTACTTTTCCTTTTTAAATAGATTGCAAAGAAATTAAAAAATAAATAATAATAAAATAAAATAAAATAAAATAAAAATAAAGGGAAAGAAAAAGAAAAAGAAAAGGAAAAAGAAAAAGAAAAGGATAGAATAAAATCAAATAAATAAGAAAAGAAAAAAATTGACATCGTCTGGGTTTGCAAAAAAAAGGGGAGAATGTAACTAAAAATTAACAGACCCCGTGTTGAATCATTTAAAGCAACACGGAAAAAAGTTGGTAAGAGAGATAAAAGAAGGAAGGGAGGGAAAAAGAAAGAAACTAAAGAAAAAAATTTTTTTTAAATATTACAGACGCTGGACAAATTCAAAAATCTAATTTCCCCAAAACGTTGAAGTATTAAAAAAAAAAAAAAAAAAAAAAAAAAAAAAAAACCTTTACTTAAAAAGGCATAAATTATTGATAAAAGGGAATAAAAAGATATAGGATTTGAAATAAAATTATTTTTTTAAAAGAATTAGGTCATTTGAAATTAAACTAAATAAAGACAATACTAGGTAAAAAAAAAAAAAAAAAAAAAAAAAAAAATTACAATTATTATATATACATATCAATAGAAGTACACACACATATATATATATATATATATATATATATATATACACACACACACCATTTAACGAATAAGAATACATATATACATACACATACACACACATACATTCAATTTATTACACACTAATATACATATACATGCGCATACACACATATATACACATGTATGTGTGTGTACACACCTATATACAAAAAATTCATATAGACATAATATACATGTGTACACACACATGCACACATATACACACACACGCACACACATAGACATAATATACATGTGTACACATACATGCACACATATACACACACACGCACACACACACACATACACATATATATATATATATATATATATATATATATATATATATTCTTTATGCACTCACACATACATATTAATGAATATTATGAAAAGGAGCATTTACATAGCTAAAAAAATTTTTTTTTTTTTTTTTTTTTTTTCCAAAATAACATATAGCCCACATACATAAATACATATATACAAATATGCACATCCACACACAAACATACACATAAAAAAAAAAAAAAAAAAAAAATTAAAATTAAAATTAAAAAAATTTTTTAAAATAATAAAAAATTATAGAAAAATATAGAATTTAAAAATTAAAAATTAGAAGTTAAATTTTAAAATCCGCCCTATGGCGGCACTTGTTTATAAATTCCCTTCTAAAGTTCAAAAGTAAGTCCTGATGAGGATACTTCAAAATCAGAATCTTCTCCAATAAACACAGACGACACCTATCACGAAAACTTTTAGGAGTACAAGCTGAGCCTATTAATTTCCAGCTGATTATGGGGTCCTGCCCCTCCTCCTTCATTTCCCAGAACCTACGTGACAGTGCCGTCTGGAATCTCTGTTTAGGGTTCGAAAACGAGTACTTGTGATTATAAAGCCTCTGTTTGAAAGAGCCCGCGGACATGCCAATATAGCTCCGGTAACTGTCCTTGTTATTAGATGGAGAAATGCGGGCTTCATAAATTACATGAGTGGATTTACATTTGCCTTGCACCGGGCAGGCATCCACAGAATGACAATTGCATTTGTCGACAATTCCGGATTTAGCTTCCGTATTATTTAGGTTCGTTAAAACTTGTTTATTGTGGGAATTAATTATATTATCTATATTAGAGGTGCAAGAATAACTAATTTTTAGGGTGAATCTATTAAAAATTTTATTTAAGGGATTGTTATTATTATTAAAATGTTTATCAATTAATTTGAGAAAATACCTACCAATATTTATATTAGTTAGCTTACAATAAGGAGGGTTAAACCAAATTATCTTCCTTTTTCTACATTTTCGGGTGTTTTTAGTTTTAGAAGATTCAGGGTTTATAGCAGGCTTATCATACTTTAACTTATTAACAAAACCGCTTTTCTGAAGGGCCTTATCGTAAATTTCTTTGCTTGCGTTGAAAATTTTTATATTGGAAGATAATTGGTTAACCCTATTATTTACTATTTTGGGTATTTGTCTTATAATATTCTTAGGGTGGTTGGATAAACTATTTATATAGGTGGGGGAACTATTTTCTTTGAGGAAGGGTTGGTAGGAACCATTCTTTAAGTTAAGGGTGATATCTAGATAGTTTACAATTTTGAGATTGGAAGTAACCTCAACCTTAAAACCAAGAAAATTTAGGGCTCTGATAATTTTCTTATGTATTCTATTAGTGTAAGGCCCATTGGAATTGGGAATACATATCAGTCCATCATCCCGATATAGGCCTATTAGTTTAGGGTCTAAAAATCTACCTAAAATATCTAAAATATAAATGCCTATTAGATCTGATACCTGGGCAGAATCATAGGCTCCCATGGGGACATCAAAACTATCCTCAGGCCCTTTAGTCCAAGTAGAATTATCAAAGGTGAGAATAGATTTTCTAGCTCCCAGTATAATTCTATAGTCACAATCCGAAATATTAACATAACCCCTGGCAAAGTCTAAACAATCCACAAGAAGTTTTTTTGATATAGAGGAATAGAAATCCACAATATCAAATTTAAGGAAAGTGGATTTAGATTTGTCATTGATATTATCAAACCATTTTATGGTATCTAAGGAACTCTTCCAAAGATTCAGTTGTAAAATGGATTGTAACTCCTCTATTAAGTTCTTCAGAACCCCCCTAGAAACTATGCCTAATTCACTCTTAGTAGGATTAATTAGTCTAGTTTGTAATTTATTTTGGAAATTAGGCTTGTGGTCCTTAAATAAAATGTAAGCTTCTTTGGTAGAAATTTTTCCAATTCTATCACTAATATTTAGTTCATTTGCAAATTTAGCCATATCGGAGTTAATTTCTGATAAAATTAGGTTACCTCTGTCTATTTTGTAATGACTAGTTATACTATTTTTAAGGATATTTAGGTAATTGGTGGTATTACACTTGTAAATGTTATTTGATTTGTCCGATTTAATCCATAGGTCTTTGGAATTCTTTAAGGTATTAATGTTCGACTTTAATAAATCCTGGAATTCATTTGAAGTACCCGGAACTTGATTTTGGGGATCAAATTAAAAAGGTCTTTTTCAAACGAGTTTAAAAATTTGCATACCGGTGGAGTTCTTAGAGTTTTCAAATCAAAGCACTCTGTAGAATCAGGAGAAGAATCCGTTGAACGCAGGTAAAAGTAGGCTTTCCATCGAAGTCTCCTCACAAAACTTTCAATTTTTTCCGTAAGATGAAAGAGAAAGGAATCCAGATTAGGAAAAGGAATATTCTTCAAAGAATACTCCGGGGTAAATTTCTCCATAGGAAAGGTGGTGTTGTATTGGTAGAAAAAATCCGGGAATAAACCAAGAGAGCTCAACTACCAAAAGGTAGGAGCAAAATATTTTAATTCAGATACTTCAATCCAAAGGAAAAAAGCAGGAAGGTAAATTCCAAAAAACCCGATCCTAATTAATATTAAAAATTTATTTTAATATTAAAAAATGATACAGGAAGAGAGCTCCATGTAATAAAATATTACAGAGCAAATATATATATTAAAAAAGGATTAATTCAAAGATGTTGAATGGCCATTTCGATATGACGATCCCCACGGGGAGCGACACATCACCTCAGCAACAGAAAAAAACCTTTCAGAAACTGGAGAAAAATTAGTCTACTTTTCCTTTTTAAATAGATTGCAAAGAAATTAAAAAATAAATAATAATAAAATAAAATAAAATAAAATAAAAATAAAGGGAAAGAAAAAGAAAAGGAAAAAGAAAAAGAAAAGGATAGAATAAAATCAAATAAATAAGAAAAGAAAAAAATTGACATCGTCTGGGTTTGCAAAAAAAAGGGGAGAATGTAACTAAAAATTAACAGACCCCGTGTTGAATCATTTAAAGCAACACGGAAAAAAGTTGGTAAGAGAGATAAAAGAAGGAAGGGAGGGAAAAAGAAAGAAACTAAAGAAAAAAATTTTTTTTAAATATTACAGACGCTGGACAAATTCAAAAATCTAATTTCCCCAAAACGTTGAAGTATTAAAAAAAAAAAAAAAAAAAAAAAACCTTTACTTAAAAAGGCATAAATTATTGATAAAAGGGAATAAAAAGATATAGGA